>PVKS010004465.1:0-92996 GCA_004027875.1 Aplodontia rufa | reverse complement strand
GGGGGGGGGGGGATCCAAAAAGGGGAGATCATGATCTGGCATCAGCCTTGGCTTGCTCAGTCATCATGCATGTGATCATGATTATGTGGCAATGATTTCCTCATATATGTATGACTATGTTGAACGAATATTTAAAAAAAAAAGACTTCTTGAAGGCGCTGATCTTCATGCTGTTTCTCGAAGGGGGCCAGTAGGAGTTTCCCAGGAAGACAAAATGAGGAAGTGGATGTTTAAGTGGAGAGTGGTGCCCTAGGAAGCAGTGAGGGATGGAGGTCAAGAACAGGGACCTTCGATGCAGTCTTGGTTTGAGCATTCACTGGCTTTGTCTGGAGTAAGATAATGACTTTCTTTGAGCTTCCGTTTTGTCGTCTGTGAAATACGGATAACAATAGTACCAACATTGTACAGTCATTGTAAGGATTAAATTAAACACATATTTTAATGTTGGTTAGTATTAACAGTAGGCAAAGAGGCATGGAGAAAGTCCTGGGAAGGTAAAGCCACAAAGGAGAGACCTTCATGTTAAGGTTTTAGGACTTAATCCCGTGGGCAGCAGGGATCCAAACACCGTTGAGGCTTGACCTGGGAAGTGGTATTTCGTGGGAGAGAAAGAGGTGACATCAGGTGGGAAGCAGAAATGTGCTGTAGTATGGATTTTAGTCTGTAGGCAGTGAGTACTTTCCATCTTGAAGGGAAGAATAATACTTATTTTAGAAAAATTATTCTAGAGATAGTAATGAAGGGTAATATGGAGAATGAAGACATTGGAAAATAAGAGTCCTCATAGGAAATAATCACAGTTTAGGCAAGAAATGTTGAGAGCAGAAGGAATGGAGAGGACATAGCATATAAGGCACAGATTTATATCGTGTAAGCCTTACCCTGTGTAATGGGTCTGAGTCACCCTCTGGGAATGTACATAAAAGAGAAAAGGACGTGTAAGGGTCCTCACAGGAATGGAGAGGTAGAAAATTTGAAGGTCTTTCGTGTATAGTTGCTAAATTTGTATACAAATTGAATTCTCATTTAATGAGAGGTTACAAGATCATCATCACCACGCAGAGTGCTGTTTGTACTCTCATTGTATCTCATTTAATTCGTTCTTGCTTCCATAATTGGAGAAGCTAGATATGAGAGCTTCTATAACCTGTCCAAGCTTTCAGTGAGGAAGTGGCAGAGCTGGGAATGAAGCTTGAGCCTGTTAGAGAATAAAATCTATTTTCTGGAGGCCAGAGCCCTCATGAGAGTCATGAGGGAGGTGGGTTCACAGCCTTTGCTTGTTGGGGTGAGAAAGAGGGACTGGGAGATGCACTGAGTTGCCAGCAGTGTGGACATTTTTAGGTCTGTGACCGACAGTGGTAACATTGACTGAGATTGGGAATGCAAGAAGAACTGCAGTTCTTTTGGAGTAATGATGGGTTTTAGTTTGGGGTGGATGTGATGAATTTCCACTTGTGGTGGGCCATCCTTGGGGTGCCCTCGGTAGGTAGAAACTCAACTCTCACACTCAGCCATTAGGGTAGAGTCACAGATACAGATTTGGGAGCCATCACCTCTGGGATGGATTTGACCCCCCAAGAAGAGAGTACATCAAAAAGGATAAAAAGTTGAAACTATGCAGCTGGAGTGGTGGCTCAGTGGTTGGAGTGCTTGGTTGGCATGTGCAAGGACCCATGTTCAAACTCCAGCACCACATGCACAACTAAGTGTCAGAGAAACACAAAACAGATGAATAAATAAAATTGATTCTCTCTTTCTTCTTCTCCCTCTTTCTCTCTATTAAAAAAAAAAGATGGAACTCTGGCAAAGGACTACAATTGAAGGGAATAAAAATAAACGAGTGAATGAGACTGAGAGGTAATGAGACGCCAATAGAGGCTGCTGGAGGAGAGAGGTGTTGTAAGAGCCATGGGAGAGGAGGCTGCAAAGAGGGGCATGCTCAGCAAGGTCAAAAGCCTCAGAAGGAGAGGAGGAGGGGGCCTGAGAAGGTGCATGCTGTGAAACACTGGGCTATTAAAGCCCTGATGAACTTTGAGAACAACTTCAGCCAAGTGTGGAAACCAAATACATTTGCAGGCAAAATGCATTTAAGGAGTGAATATATGGGGAGTGGGTAGAGAACTCTAGCTCGAGAGGAAGGTGGATGTGAGGGTGAGTCAAGGCTGAAGGAAGGTTGATTGTTGTGTGAACTGAATGTGTTGGGAGACTGAGGACAAAGAAAAGAAGAAATCAAAGGTATTAGAGGAGAGGCTGGGAGGCTGGAGGCAGGGAGGAACTAATGCAGAGCTAAGGAGAAGGGGTAAGCCTCCAGCAGGGCCCCTGGGGGATCATCCTCAGAGGCCAGATTTTTTGAGGCTATAGCAGGAGAGGAAACAAGGTTGCTGGGTTGACTGACTTTTTCTTCTCTGCATGACCCAAGGAATTGGTATGAGATCAAGAAAGGAAATGGGTTGAGATAGTTGTTAAAGGCTTTGGGGTAAGGAGTTTGTGGAAACAAGTATAGATTTATGAACAGCTTCAGAGGCCACTTGAATCAAGAAGGTGAGTTTCTAAAAATGACCACAGTTAGGTGGCTTGCCTAACTTGTCACATGCTAAGTGACCTGGCAGAGCAAGCAGAGGCAAGCAGCCCCATGTCAGAGAATGGGTGCACAGGAATGGCCACTCAGATCAGACTCTGAGTGCTTTGCCATCGGAAGCCATGGGGGCCACTTTGTGAGAAGAGAGATGTGTTCCATCACTCAGTCACCTCTCTGCCCTTGTATCTCCCCATAGCCAATCGTTGTTCTTGTTAATAGTCTTCTAGACTTTTTCTAAAAAATGCATTAAAATTCTTGCCAGCATGACCTCTTTGAGTAATGAGATCTGTGAGTTTATTAACCTCTGTGAGAAGTGGATTTCTTTGCTCCATGGGAGCAGATAATCTGTTGGAGGGAGTGCACATTAATGTGCTGACCTGGAAGGTTATCCTGACACCTGAGGGCAGAGACAGTGTAGGGACGACTCATCGATGTCTGCTTTCCTCCCCCATACCATGTGACTTATCGTGTGTCCCACAGAAGATGGACTGATTGCTTCTTCACATCCCTGTCCATCAGCCCACTCATTGAGTCTGGCAGCAACCCAAAATTGAGATGGTCAGAGAAACCAAACCATAACAAATCCTTGTTTCTCTCAGTGAGTCTAATTCTCTAAGCATGAGAAGGAGAAAGTTGGAGATAGGAGTGTTGAGTCTTATGCAGATGAGTGTGTCATTCACAGTGGCCTGGGAATCTACTGGAGTTGGGAGGGGTGGCAGGATATTTACCATCTGACCGTGTTGAAACACATCCTGTGTCATCTCAGCATTGGCCTTCAAATCTGCACATGTAATGGATATTTGACATAAGCTACTTACAAGGCATCTAGCTAAGTAGTAATGATTCATGACTCTAGCCTCATTAGTTTGACAGTTGGAGCATGCTATAACCTAGCCTGTCCTGCCTGACCTCTGTGTACCCCTGATGGGTCCATGCTCATCTACACTGTTTATCACATAAAGCATTTAATCATATTATGCAGTTACCCATCAAGTTGTCATAATCTGTGACTTCTCCACCCTTGCAAAACTGACCAGTTCTATTTAATAAAAACATGAAAGCCACATATGCAGTTTTTTATTTTCTACGATCCACATTAAAAAAGTGAAAAGAAGCCATCTATGGTGGTGTACTCCTGTAATCCCAATTACTCAGGAGGTTGAGGAAGGAGGATTGAAAGTTCAAGGGCAGCCTCAGCAATTTATCGAGGCCCTGTTTCAAAATTAAAAGGGCGGGGGATGTAGCTCAGTGGTAGGGGTTCAATTTCTAGTACTGAAAAGAAAGAATGAACAAATAGGTGGATTTTTTTTTTAAAGAGAGAAAGAGGGACAGTGAGAGAGAGAGAGAAAGAGAATCAATTTTATTTAGTTGTTCATGTGGCTTTCGTTGTTCCGCCACTTCGTGTGTACATGGTGCTGGAGTTTGAAAGTGCGTCTTCATGAATGCCCGACAAGCACCATACCTGCTGAGCCACTGCTCCAGCCCAGAACAGGTGGAATTAAAAAAATTTTTTTATACTGGGGTTTGAACCCAGAGATGCTTAAACACTGAACCACATCCCCAGCCTTTTTTTTTTTTTAATTTTGAAACAGTCTTGCTAAATTATGCTCAGTGCCTTGCTAAGTTGCTAAGCTGACTTTGAACTTGTGATCCTCCTGCCTCTGCTTCCTGAGCCACTGGGGTTACAGGTGTGCACCACCGCACCTGGGATTGGAATTAAAAATTTAATGCCTTTTGAACCAGACTATACAAAAATGTTATCATTTCAACATGTAATCAGTAGTGAGTAAAAGCCGTGATCCTTCTATCCATGGAATTTACATTCTAGTATAACAGGCACACATTACCCCTCTGTGTTGCACTCCACGAGCCCACAAAAGCAAACCAACCTATCCATGGATCCACCAATAATATCACTGCAAGTCGTGCTTGATTCCAGAGGAAAAGAAGCAAGGGCTGAGAAACTTTACAGAGTGTGGTTATGAGGTGCCTCTATGAAGAGGTGATGTTTAAGCTGCTGGTGGAGGAAGAGGCAAACGTAGAGGCCTAGAGTGGGAAGGAGCTGTCTGAAATGTTTGAGAGACTGAAAGCAGGCTAGAATGAGAAGATCAGGATCAAGCACATGAGAGAGCCCAGGCAGAGGTTGGAAAGAGAGGCAGGCAAAAACAAAATTGGCTGGGACCTTGGAAACTGTGGCAGGGACTGTGGGCTTTGCTTGAGGTGGGGTGGGATTGAATAAGATTGAACAAGACTGAAAGTCTGCCACATGATCCTCATTAAGTTCCAAGAAGACCACACTGATGCTCAATGGGGATGGGGTTAGGAGGGGAGGAGGCTTGAAACGATACTAGGGCAAGGCTTCAGGTCAGTGTGAATGCTGGCTGAGGCTAGAAAGGTGTCAGAGGAGAGGGAGAGAAGGGGACAGTTTCCACATGTGGGTGTTTTAGAACTTCCCAATGGATGGCATGTGGTATATGGGATGAGGAAAAGGAAATCAAGAGAATCTCTTTGACATTTGATGTATGCTACTGGTAGATGTGAGGAAGCTTATAGGAAGAGCAGGTTAGAAGGGAGGTGCGGGAGCCAAGTTCAGTATCACTTGAAGAATGTGAGTGAAACTGGGGAAGAAGCAGTTAATGATATGACCTAGGCTCAGAGGGGAGGGAGATCAGATGGAAGAAGCCTGGGCAAGGTCACTGAGGGAGAAGGCAGGCAGAGGGGGAGGGCCCAGGATTGAGCCTGGAACACCCATCCTTTTGGTGGCTGTAGAGGAGGAGGAGGAGTCAGTGAGAGAGGAAGAAAACTAGAGTGGTGGTCAGGAATCTCAAGGAAGAGGGCTTGGACATTAGTGTTGAATGCTTCTGAGAGGTGCCCTGGGCCTGGATGTCCAAGCAGATGCTGGTACCTCTTACCTGAGTCAAGTTAGGGTCAAGGTGGGGCCAGGAGCCTGGTGGGTTGGAAGGTAAATGGGGGGCTGAAAAGGGGAGTTGTGTGGACCATTTTTTGAAGTTGATTGTTCAGGGGGCAGAGAAACAGGACAGTAATAGGAGACTGTAGGGAAAGGGAGAAAGAATCAAGGCAGGAGAACTGTAGCCTGCATGGACACTGATGGGAATGCTGCCAGAGAGGGCAAAGACAGAGGAGCCCTTGAGACGATGAGAGGCTTGGGGTTCAGAGCACCAGGGAAGGATTGCCCTTTGGAGGCAGGAAGGAAGCACCCCCACCCCGTGGAAAGCAGGCCACTGTGGGGGTAATGCAGGCAGGCTTGGGTGTGGTGGGAAGATGCAGAAGTCCCACTTGTGTCTCAGTCTTTTCTGTGAAGCATGAGGCTGGGTCATCAGCTTAGAGCAGAGGTGGAGGACAGGGTGTGGGCAGTTGGAGAAGATAATGGAAAATTGTTGTCTGGGAGTGGGTGGCAAACCTCCCAGAGAAACACAGGTCTGTGGGCCACTTCAGAGTGACAGTTTGAGGTCAGAGAACTTGAATTTAAAGTGAAACTCATCCACCCAGTTTCGTGATGTTGCCCAGTGGCTTGGGTGTGGACATGGAGAAGGCAGATAGCAGGATGCATCAGGCTGAGGTTTTTCCAGGATGGGGAGCCATGGTGTTGGGCTGGGATTGATAAGAGTGACAGGCCATGGGATGGTTATGGGTCACCTAAGAAAGAATGTGAAGCTGGCAGGTGGCTAGTGGAGGGGTAAATCAGTGGATTGGAGGGCTCTGCCATGGGAAATGCCTGAGTGAGTGAGCTGGAAGGATCAGCCAAGTGGGCAGGAGGGGAAACGTGAAGTTCACATTTCAGTGTGGTGAGGGGCCCAGCATATGACTGTGGGTGAGGGTCACTAAAGAGCATGAGGAAGAAGGTCCTGGCATGGAGAAGGCCAAACAACTGAGTCCAGGGTATTGGGGGTCATCTATGTGGATGGTGCCAGTGTCAGGAGGTAGGAGAAGAAGCTGATTGGTTGCTGAAGCTCCTGATTAATGATAGGAATTTGGAGGCAGATGAGGGTAGGTAGGAGGCAGGTAAATGGAATGGGTGTGGAATGAGATACTGGGACACTGGTCCCCACCCTTTGTGTCCTGCACGCATAGGAGCACTAGGGACAAACAAGTTTGTGTGTTTGTAGGGGCTTTATCCTTGGGGACTGGCTGGTTTCAGTTGAGGCATGAGGGTGAAGGGGTATTCTGGCCAGAGGTGCTGGTGCCTGCTGACTCCCAGAAGAATTTTCAGTGAGCCCATGAAGATTTGGAAGAATAGAGAGGAAGGGAGGCCCAGCTCAGATTTGATGGTTTTGAAGATATACAGAACAGGGGGACCCTGAGTCTTAGGTGACTTAGGAAGGTGTGGCCTTCTGGCTCTCCCGGAGGTACAGTGATGTCATGTGTTTAGGTCTCAGGTGTGGGAGTGGGGACGATCTTTTGTGAGTGTGAGAAAGAAATACAGATTTTGAGTGATGGTGAACTCTCTGGACTTAGCTTGTGATGCTCCAAATGCCTTGAAGACTTTAGTCAAAGTATAAAAGAGCAGTAAGGAAGGAGGTGGAGGGTCGTGCTGCCTTTGGTCCTGGGTGTAGAGATTACTTTTGGAGGAGAGGGGTCTGAGCAGTGCTCTACAGGGATGGTTAGAAGGTGGGGCTCTTATTGTGGGTTCTATGAATACTCCATGCATGGACAGTTATAGATATGTATATGATGGAGGGCATTTTAATCATCTATCTAAAAGGGTCCTTGACTCAAAAGAGATGAACATTACTTGTTTAAAGGACTTGGGCATATTTGGTCTGAAGAAAGGAGAACTTGGGCAAAGAGGCAAGGGGTGACAGAGGAGAGAGCCGTTTCTGAATAGGTGACCAGATGCCATTGGTGGGGGCTTTGTCTGTGCCAGCCCAACTGGTGGGACTCAGGTCAGCAGGAAGGACCCAGGTTTGGCTCCTTGTGGGTGACTGGAGGGCTGCAGAACAGTGGGATGTCCCCAGGTGGCGGAAGGGAGGTGGCCTGTAGTGCCAGCAGGTCCTTTGTCTTCATATTCTGAGGAGTAAACAATGTTGCTGTTGCCAGGTTTCCCTCCTCCCCAGGGAGACAGTCTTGAGGGCTGGGCTTTGCCTCGAGTGATGTGGCCCCTGGAAGAGTCCATCTCAGGCTGCCACGGTTTCTGGAAGCCTCCCCACCTCTCTCTTTCTGGAGGCAGCATGTCCAGTATTATCGTGGAGTGAGTCAGCTTGTCTTGGGGCCTTAATTTAGCCCATTGTGGTATGGGAATAATGTTCCTTCTGGCATTGCTTCTGGGCGTGGGTAACCCCTCCCCACATCTCTCAGGCTGTCAGCTGCCCACCTAGGTGATCCTTGGCATTGGGTTATCTTCCATGACATAGGGTTGGGTCTGTCCAGCACTGAATTGACTCTCCAAGCCTGGGGTGAGCACGGATTTGTCTCTTAGAGAGGGCCCTGTGCACCCCACACCCAGTGTATTCCAAGTTGTGGTTAGGGTTTCTGCCTTACTTTGACACCAACAGGATTTGACACTAAATTTAAAGGTGACTCCCATGGGATCAAACTGCTGATTAATCCAGTTTGCCTTTGTCAGAGATTTCTCACTCTCTCTGGCTCTCTCCTCTCTAAGGACTTGTTTATTTGTTTAAAGCACTCATGCCTTACCAAGGGTAGAATATTCTGAAAATCTGGAATTGGAATCCCACTGTCTGATTGAAAACTGTATCAGTTCCTTCAAAGGAAGGAACTAAAATAAGTCACTCTTGCTTTTCCCATGAATTTTGAATGCTGTGAAAGCTTTGCCCCATCAAGGAAACAATGCCTCGTGCTCTAAATAATTAAGTGGAATACACTGAGCATGGCAGCATGGACTCAGGCTGGTCACTGTGTGGCAGCCCCTGGGGGCCTGTCCCTCAGGAGCAGAGCCAGGTAGGGGCCCAAGGAGGTTGTCCTCATAGCAAAAACCGATGCAGCCTCAATTGGATGCCTTTAAAGCATTTGGCAAAATTGGCACATCCATGTCACAAAAGAGGATGAGGGTGACATGTGATAGAGCGTGAGTTTTTCTGAGTGGCTGGCATCTGTCACTGTCTGTATCAGACCCGTGGATTCTTTGCTGTTCTTATTTGGCCCTCTATTGCCACAGGACTGTCCATGTGAGATGAATGTGGCCTCAGGCCAGGTCTGTTCTTCCCTACCGCTATGAGATTGGCGCTGGCTTCTCTCTGTCCTTGGTGGAAATTTCTGGGAAATCTGTACAGGGAAGAGAAGGCTGCTTTATCTTCTGACAGAAGATCTTTCCTTCAGGAGCAATAATGGCATTTCAGAACTGGCCCATTATTTCCTGGCGGTTTGCCTGTTCCGTGATTGCAGAAGATCTTTATCTCCAAGGTCGCAGAGTAATATGCTGTGTAGTCATAGGGTCATGCCAGATGGTCATTGTGGGGTTTTACTTGGTTTCTGTGAAAGAGTGAGTTCTGCCAGGGTAAGGGAACTAATATTCATTAATTTTCTAAATGCATTATTTCATTTAAACTTCCCATTTTGTGGATGAGTCAGAGAAGTTAGGTTACTTGGTTAAGGTCACACTGCCAGGCCAAAGAATTGGAGCTGGCAATTATATATATTGTCCAGCTCTAAGGCAAGTAATTCTAAGATTCATATTTTGTAAGACTTCTATAGTTCCATGCAAAAAGAACTTTTATTTCAGAAGTATAGCTTTAGGTCTGAAAGAAAACCAGAGATGAAGCTCTGTTTGTGCAGAGGTTTAAAGTAGGGATTACGTGAATGTTGTGACCAAATCATCTGTAGATTTATTTCCTTTGTCCAGAATCTATTGAGCCATTCTGTTATCTTCTCTTTCTCACATGTCTTCCAGTTTTTTCTTGTTCCTTTTTCTCAAATTTCAGTAGGGATTCTCAGAATGACTTAATTTCTCAGTCTTGTATTTTACAATTACATTTTAAAAATTACTCAGACTATTCAATAGGAATCTAAATCTCAAAGAAGTAAACCTGTTGGGCTGGATCTACGTCTGATCAATTGTATTGATGTGTGTGGGTGGGGGTTGAGATGCAGCTCAGGGTCTTGTGCATGCTAGGCAAGCACTCTGCTTCTGAGCTATAGCACCAGCCCAATTATATTGATTACTCTTGACGTTCAGCAAGCTCTCTGGAGCCCACATTGCTTCTTTCTTTTCAGTTATGAATCAGAACCTTTCCCACACTCCTCAGTGTTCACACTTTGGGTGGTTACCTGAATTCCTGCGTTATTTGTCTCGGAGATGCGTGAGAGATTTTTGTTTTTATTTTTTGCCAATTGTTGCATTTGCTTTGGTGGAAATGTTGTGCAGGAAGGTGCTTTTGGTGATGTGATTTTCAGGATTGTTTCCCAGTCAAACAGCACTTATCTCCATAGAGGTCAGGCATTTCAAGCCGACCTAGGTGAGAGGTCAGACTGACTCTGAAGTAGTGGAATTTGATTCTCTTTGCATATCTTACAAAAACTGATGTTTGGTTTATTTTGTATACCATTTCTCACAGAGCAAGTCTTTGACCCACTGAAGGCTAAACTAGCCTAGCAAATCATGAAAACATCTTAATGATGAAGTCACAGACTGAAATCATGACCTGAAGCTTAGATAGGATCTTTTTAAGTGTGTTTCTGGAAGAAGTTCATGGTTGAGGTCTTCTAGGTAATCTCTGTTTAGAATGAAAAATCTTAGTAGTTTCTGGAACTTTTCCTGATAATAGGTAAAATTAATTTCCCCCACATCCTTGGGATGAAATATTTGTGGCTGAGGCAGAGACCACTGTCTGTGCTCAAATCTCTGATGTTCCAAGGGCCTCTGATGCTTTGTGCTTGGGCTTACCAGAATCAATAGCTTTATTTAGGTCACCTGTGTTCAAGTGGCAGCCAGTGGGAACAGAGCTGCATACAAGCAGTCTGGATGATGGTTACCCTTACGAACAGGTGATTTAGCCCAGTAAAGCACTTATTACATCCTAACTTTGTTCCTCATCTGTTTGCTGAGTTAATTAATATTTACTGTGTACCTCCAGGGGTATCTAAGACAGACTTGGCTCTTATCCTTGTAGATCTCAGTATAGCAGGGAAAATGAATATTTGAATAATTACAGAAATAATTACTCAATTAATAACTCATTTGTCCACTGAGTTTTGCTTCATATTTAGTGTATTTTAGGCACTGTTCATGGTATTGGGCAGAAAGATAAAAGTTTTTTCCTTCATGAGACTTTAAATTCTAATGAGACTCTTAGTAAATAAAATCATAAAAATAAGTAAATTTTATGGCATGCACGTTAGAAGGTGGTAAATGTCTTGAGGAACAGCAGAGGCAGGTAAAGGGGATTTGGAGTATGGGCTGGGCTGGGGAGAGTGTTAGATGTTCTGTGGTCTGAATGGTTGTATCCCTGCAAAATTCATATGTTCAGACCTAATCACCACTGTGATGGTATTAAGAGGTAGAGAACATTTGGGAAGTGCTTGGGTCATGAGCCCTTAGAAGTCTCAGTTCCTTTGTTCCTTCTACCATATGAGAACACAGATAAAAGGTGCCATCTATGAACCACAAGGTAGGCCTTCACCAAATGTGCTGGCCACCTTAATTTTGGACTTCCAGCTTCCAGAACATTGAAAAATGTTCTGTTGTTTATAAGCTACCCCATCCCTAGTATGCACAGATTAGGGTAATGTGTATCAGTATCAGATAATGGAATCCATGAAGTAACAATTACAGATGAGGTTGGAGTTACTGGTAATGATGGGTTATGACAAAGAGTTGGGGAGGTTGAGGGAAAGGAAAGAGAAGTGCAAGAATTGAGAGGTAGTTTGGAAGAATTGCTTATGTATTTATTGAAATAATTGAGAATCAGAACAGGTGTAGTGTAGAAGAGAGGGAAACTGTGATCCAGGAGCTAAAATCATCAAGAGATGAGAGGGAGCAATACGGAAGTTGGTAGTTGATAAGGCAATGAAGGGTATTGGTTGACAGAGTCTGATTACAAGATGGTTTTGGGATTATTCTTTAAAGCTGGGGATGACAGCCTTGGAAAGGGATGCATAAGACTGAATCTGCTTACCCAGAGACCAGCTGGGCACCTCCAGAGGGCTTCAACCTGAACATGATGATGGGTGGGGGGAGGAAGGAAGGTAGAACAAGGACGTGGGACACCCCTGGTGATAGGCACAATGGAACAAATGTAAAGGGAACCTGAAGCATCATGTTGGGCTAGGTGACTTAGGTGACTGTCACTTAATAGCCCTGTGTGCACTTGGGCAAGTTACCTAATCTTTTTTTTTTTTTCTGTTTTCCTCTGTAAAATGAAGACAGAGGTGCTGACTTCTAAAGGTTGTTAGGAAGATTAGGTGAGGTCATGGATATGTTAGTGCCCAGCACAATGCCCAGCAAATAACAGATGATCCATAAGCATTAATATCTCTAGATGTTGCCTTTTCCAAGATACTGCTGAGACCATGGTGGAGTCCAACTCAGCATTGCTACTTAACCATGGAAAGGCATTTCCTGTTTAGAAAACAGATCTCTTAGGAACATGAATTTCCATGTGATGTTAATGTGTATGAAAACGTGTGAAACTGAGGATAGAAACTGGAAGAAGCACGCTTTGAGGTTAAAATGAAGTGGGGAGAGGTTGACACACAGGCCATCTGGCCATTTGGAGGAGACGGGTGACATGTCCTTGGCACACAGGAACAAGCATGAGTTGTTCTGGGGCCTGCACACATGAGCCCCAGCTGCCTGGACACCTGCTGGTGGCCTCATTCTGCTAGATGTTGATCATTGAACCTTTTCCAAAAGAGAGAAGGAACTCTTGAAGATCCAGTACTGTAGCCCCACATCTGATCAGTTAAAATCTGTTACCCACTTAGCAGCTAGTGCACTCCACAGAGTGCAAATTCTTCTGTTAGTCATTTATTTCTGCCTTTCAATGACATACCTATGCTCTGTACATTTTCTTTCCAAATCCAAAGAAGAATAAAAGGAACTCTACTGGGTGTTTGCATCCCTCCCCTCTTATTCTCCCTCTGTCAGTGCCCCATTCTCTTTTACCTCTTTGTTGATACGTTTTCTGGGTGCCTGGCTCCTTCGGTTCTTCCAGTGATATATCATGTAAGACACAGTATGGCCTTTGGTCTTACCCTAGTAGAGCTGAGTTTTCCAACTGCCTTTTTCAACAGGCAGGCATGTTGAAAGGTCATTTGGGCAGCACACTGGAAGGAGGTTGCTGGTGGGGAAGCCATAAATCAGGGCTCTAGCTGCCTGGAGCTGAGAGGGTCAGTGTCCCTCAGCATGCTTGAGTATATCTGTGTACATGACACAGGGTCCTGCTAGCTGGGAACTGGTCACTCTAAGCCCTCTGAGACTTGGGTTCTTTTAAAGCCCTGGCCACAGCTTCAAGCAGTTCTTATTAAGCCATTGCAGGGGTCCCAGAAAGGAAGACACAAACCCTGCCCAAGTTGACATCAGCCCATTTTGTGGGGTATACAGTATATTTGTAGCTATTCAAAGATGAGGCAGAATAACATAAGGGCCACAAAGGAAGTACAGAGAGAGCTCCAGGGGAGCATCCAGTCTGGTGATGTCTGGTGCCTCTGGGGGGAATAAGTGGCCAGTTTTCATTTTGCCGTGAAGAGTGGCAGGATTCCGATCAATGGAGGTGGGCTGGGGGTACTGACATGAGCAAGAAGAATTTCTGTTGGAAGGCACAGGTCTGGTATGCAAAGGCAGGTGGAGACAAAGGCTGGGTGTGAACTTGGATTTCATGTTGGGGGGATGTCTTTATCACCCATTTATGAATAGCTGGATAGAGTGGGCACCTGTGGTGGGTCTGAATGGGGCTAGGTTGGCACAACATTATACAAAGGAATTAGGTGTACAGAAAGGCACTCTTCAGTCCTGTATTACTTGTTTGAGGTCCACAAGGACTTTCTATTAAATGTGGCCTCTCCTCTTCCTCCAAACCAGCATACACCTAGTGCCATGGGGCTCCCTAGAGCTGCGGGCACAAACTATTTTTGTGCCCTTTCAAATGCCTGTGTTTATTTTTAAACTTGAGCCTTTGTAAAGCAGGGATGTATCATGCGGTCTTTGCTTTTGAGTAAAAAGGTTCTCTTAGGCTAATGGAACCTGCAAAAGGTGTTCTTGATTTAAAGTTGTGCAGTGTCACAATGCATGTATCTGGCTTTATAAGGAAGAACTAATATGCTTTTTAAAAATCCTGGAAAATCCTGGAAAGAGGAAAAAGGGCTCTGTGTGTTAGAGGTGGGGCCTGGATGACAAGTTGGGATGTGAATCTGAACCTGTCACCCCCCAGCAACCACCCACCAACAGGAGCCTGAGGACCAGGGATTTTGAATAGAATGTCTCTTATCTTTTAAGCATATGCAAGTTATAACTGAAAAATTAATGAGATTAACTTAGAGTTCAAGATGGAGGATTTAGTGCTTGGGTGTATTTATACCTTCTTCCCCCAGAATCCATTAAAATGATAACAAAGAGATTATGAAAAGTGTAATCCCATGACAGCAAAATGAATAGCAGAGAATTATCAGTAGTTGAGAGATTGCAACAAATTTCTGGATGGCGGAAACTGACTGAAGGAATAACAATGTCAAAAATATAGCACAGAGACTGGGTGTAGTGTGGTGCATGCCTATAATCCTAGTGACTTGGGAGGCTGAAGCAAGAGGATCACAAGTTTGAGGCCAGCTTCAGTAACTTAGTCAGACCCTGTCTCAAAATAAAAAGCCAAAAGGAGCTGGGGATGTAGCTCAGTGGTAAAGTGCCCCTGAGTTCAATCCCTGGTATCAGAAATAAAGTGAGAAGGAGAGGGAGGGAGGAAGGGAGGAACACAGATGAGAGAGAGAGAGAGAAAAAAAAAAAACACACAGAGGAGACCAGACCATCCTTCAAATTTGGAATCTGCTGAGCCACAGGTCCAATGAGGGCAGGAGTAAATGGTGTTGAAGCTGGGCCTTCATTTTGAGGTCAGAGCCAAGTCTGGGAGTGTGTGTTGGCATTCTAAAATAGTCTTCCTTGGTCTGGAATGGTATGAGAAACCAGGGAACTAGGAAATATCAGATAGGAGAAACCATGGGGCACTCTAGCATCGAGCAGGTAGAAAAAGAAGATGCACAGTGAACTTGGTATCAAATAAGACAGGTGTGAGAAAATAGTGAAGCTAGACCTTCTAAGTGGCAAGTAATTTATCAGCCATTTAAGAAATTGTTTTATACCCATTGTGGTAGACCAAAAAATGTCCCCTAAAGTTACCAGGTTCTCATCTCTGAAGTGTTACCTTATCCTGTAGAGCTAAGGATTTAGTACCAGGGCCCAATGCACTTACAAGTGTCTTGAAGAGAGTTTGGCGGGTAGGGAGTTGGATTTTGCTACACACAAAAGACAGAGGGGCTGTTAGGATCTCAGAAGAGAAAAATTTGAAGACGCTTTGCTGCAGGCATTGAAGATGGAGCTAGCCTTTAGTGCCGCTATAGAAGCTAGAAAAAGCAGGGAAATGGATTCTCAAATCTTTAGAACTTCTGGAGAGAGCATGACCCTGCTGTCAGCTTGGTTTCAGCCCAGTGAAACTGCTTCTGGGCTTCTGACCCCCAGAATTGTGAAAGAATAAATTTCAGTTGTTTGAAGCTACCAAGTTTGTGCTAATTTGATATAGCAGCCCTAGCATTTTAAGATCCAGCCAAACCAATTACACATAAGGGGGAACGTAAAGGCCATTACAGATCTAAGGACTTAAAATGAACTTCTTACTCATTTTAAGGATCTATACCAGCAAAACAAGGGTGACAACTACAAAGGAAGTGGTTAGGGAGGGAGCGAAAAGAATTAGAGATCTCTGAGAGTCTAGTGAACTCCCATCCAGCCAGCAATGAATTGGTCTTAAAAGCACTTAGACTGAATTAGAACTGGAAGCTGCTGGGTGCAGTGGTGCATGCCTGTAATCCCAGAAACTCAGCTGAGGCAGGAGGATTGCTAGTTTGAGATCAGCCTCAGCAACTTAGAAAAGCTCTGAGCAACTTAGACCTTGTCTCAAATTAAATATATTTTTAAAAAAAATGGTCTGGGGATGTGGCTCAGTGGTTTGAAAACCTTTGGGTTAAATCCCTGGTACCCCTCTCCCAAAATAAAAAGAACTGGAAGCTGTTGTCTCCAAGAATAATATCTTCCAGGACAGACTGGACTAGATTCCAGGCAATGGCAGAGTAAACACACCTTTTGAAGACACAAGGGTTATGGGAGAGTGGGCTTTGTTTCTTTTCTTCTTAAAAAAAGAAGGCAGTAGAAAAACATCATTTAAAAAAAATCAGAAGCAGGAGATGTTCCAAACATGAAGCACATGAAGTTGCCCTCTGCTTTTGAACAATTAGGAGAGTGCTAGAAAGAAGTTCCTCTTGACCTTGATGCTAGGAACGTCTTCCTTTGACTAGCACTCAGCTCTTGACATTGGAACTGTACAGTTTTTGTCTCTGCAGGGAACAATATTTGTATAGTCATAATAATAATGTTCTCTTTTTAAAATGGTCACATAGTACTTCGTTGTGTTAATTTATTGACTTAACTCTTCCTGGTGTTGGACATTTCAGTTGATTTCTGGTTGACTTTTGTAAATAATGGTGGAATCTGAGGTTAATTTGATCCACGAAGCCTCTTTCATTGGTAAAGAAGGAGTAATATTGTACTAGTAATATATAATAATAAACAACAGGAGGACCCCAAGTGCAGTTCTGAATTGCACAGAAGGGAGGTGGTTGATTGGCTTATCTAATGATCGTCCCTCTAGTGGGCTGAGCTGTTAGTGTTGGGCATCTGGCCAATAGGCTAGCCTGTCCTTGGTCCTGTATTGACAGACAGCCTAGTGTGACTTTGAGTAGGGCCTGTGGTCAGAAGTGGGTGCTGGGTGGAGCACACATGCAGACTTACAGGTCTGGCACAAATGGGAGAAACCAAAGCTTGTTTATCTGCAGACAGAAAGGATCCTGAAACAGAGAGAGGTTATTGTTTTAATCTAGGTCAATGTTTCCCAATCCTTTTAGCATCATGGACACATGGAAAATATTTGTACAGCACACAAGGAAGTAGACAAGACTGTTCATAGTGTCCAGCCCTGGGATTACAGTTGCTTGAGTCCTGACCTGGTCCCTGACGGCTGAGGAGATTCCTTTCTGAACAGGCCACTTGCTTCCAGCCCAAATGACATCCTGGTACAAATTAGAAAAAAAAAAATCACTTTTTTCTCAAGAGACCTTCTGAATACTGCCATGTGCCATTCAGTTGACATAAAAGGTATGCAAATCTGAGCTCACTGTGATTGACACCCTAGAGCTATGCACTGTGCAGCCATTTGCAGGGCCAGCCTTAGCACACCTGTGATCCATGGGAGGCCACTGCCAGGAAGGAAGCTGAGGGAGAGATTAGAGATGGGTGATGTTTCTGACCTATGCTGGGCCTGAGACTCTTAGAATTCTCATCTGGTGACAGATTAGGTGGTTTGTGTTCCTGAAATAGGGGTGCAAGGAAATATACCCAGCAGGGAGGTAAGGTGTAAACTTGGGGCTGAGGAGAAAAGACACCTGAGCTGGAGGTATAGCCTCAGGTGTCAGAGTGTGGACATGGTCCTTGAAGCCGTGGAGGTGAGTGAGATGGGAAACTCCATAGAGAACAGCTCAGGGAGTGAGCCCTAGTAGACTGCTGTTTTACACAGTTCTGCATCATTGTGACCAAAATGCTTTACAAGAACAAGAGAGGAGGAGAAATTTATTTTGGCTCACAGTTTTAGAGGTTTGGACAGGCAAGTCAATTTCTCTGGGCCCAAGTGAGGCAGAAAGTCATGATAAAAGGGCATGACAGACAAGTGCTATTCAACTCATGGTGACAGAGAAGCAGAGAGAGAAGGGGAAGTGGCTGCAGGGAAGTTGCACCCTTCCAGGGCATGCCACCAATGACCCACCTCTTCCAGCCACATCTCATCTACCTGCAGTCACCAGTCAGTCCATTCAGGTTAGAACAAATCGATCAGATAACACAAGAGCTTTAGGGGGATGCCTTATATCCAATTCATAACAAACTCAAAGTCTCACTTGCTAAGATGAGGCCCTGATATTCAAGTAGAATGGGGAAATGAGGTCCTAGAGGGAGGGCAATGTGAGCATTGTGGTACCCTGTCCCATGGCTAGTGGGCACTACCCCAGCAAGATCATGCTGTCCTTAGAACAGCATCTTCCTGCCCCAGAGGATCCCTGACAAAGATCTCTGGCTATGATACCCAAGCCAGATAGCACCTTAGCCTGAGTATCTGCACCCTCAGGTCCTGGGGTTTCTATGCCGAGTGTTTACTTACCCATGTCATTGTCTTTGAGGGCTTTTAGGAAGGAGTGGCATCTATTCATCTCTGGGTCCTTAGGGCCCATAGTTAGGTGTTTGAAGGGCTCTTAAGAAGGTGGAAGCTGAGATCACATGGGGCTCCAGGAGCCCTGTCTGCTGACAGTTTCTGATTTCCTTTGGAACTTTGCTGCCTGGGTGTTCTCCATAGTCCCCAGTCTGAGATGTTCCATGGAGCATATGGTCCAGCCAATACCAGGCTGACGCAGTCTTGCAGGACTCTGGCCTCAGCAGCTGTCCCACCCCAAAGGATTAATGGAGGTCTTCTTTGGGGCCCCTACACCTGTCCTTATGGACAAGATGGGGCTGGTTACACTTTTGTCCTTGACATTGTGGGAAAACAATAAAAAGGAGTTTGCCTTGCTGAGCTCATGAAATATATATCAAAACCAAATAATCTAGTTATGCAAGTATTTTGGATCTACTGTATACATAGACCTTCAGCAAATAAAGGACCAGTGGGAGGCATACTATTTCCATGTCTGAGTAAACTCATTATGGCTCTAGAACAGTGGCTTCTTTGCCTGAAAACTTCTCTTAAGGGTTTCAGCCTCATAAGGGTAAATTGTAAATAGATCACTTCTGCCTTAGTTACATTCTGGGACTCCTTTCTGTCCCCATGCGGACAGTTCTTCCTGCTTGCACCTTCATGCATATGTTTTGGTGTCATTTGCTGTGTCCTTGGGTGTGAAAGAAATGGCTGTTCCAGCAGTTCCCACCCAGCAGCCTGAGAGAGCAGGGACAGGTGCCCACACTATTTCATTATTTCACCAAGACAAAGCACAGCTGTTCTGCTTTCAGGCTGTTTGAGCTGGTATCTAACATATCTTCATTTTTGGCTGGAATCCTATCAACTCTTTAGGCCACTGTGGTGAATTCCTGCAGATCAGAAAGCTATTTGACAGCCACATGTGACTTAGGCTGGTAAAGAAATGAGAAAATTATCTTTCATAAATACTGCCTGGAAGGCCAAAGTCCTTCAGTAATGGGGCCCGTGGGGAAAATACAAATAACAAATGGGGACTTCTTGGTCACTGGGTTGGAAACCAGTCAGTTACAAACAAAACCACATGGGAACTAAAAGCAAGAGCCTTGGCTCTTTCCAGAGCAGTCCATGGTTTGGAGGTTTTGAGCCTAGTACCCAGGCACTATAATGGAAACTTGGAGCCTCAGTTCCTTTTGTGCCAAGTCTCTGTCCAGCTTCTCTCAAAGTTCTTTCAAGTGTTTACCACTCTCCTTCTGCCAACTCATTGTTTGGGGTTCTCCTACTCCTGTTCTGGTTGGTACAGGTAGTTATTTGATCATTCACTTGGGAAGCAAGAGATACTGACCTCTCTTTCTCACTTAGATACAATTTCACGTTGCAGCTAAGCCTCATTTTCTGAACCTTGGGTGCATTCAACAAACCTGTTGTCAATTCCTCCAGAGAAAACCCATTTGTATGGTAACCATTCCATTCACCTTCCCGAACACACGGCTGCTCAGACCTGGGCATGTCCCAAGCTGCCTGGACTCTGGGAGAGTCCACCGCTACCTTTTTTCTTGAGATATTCTTGGTACCCAGCACAGCTTTTCTTTGTAGTCATGCACTACATATTTGTTAATATACATCATTGTGCATATTTACAGGAATACGAGCAGAGTATCAATCTATTTTGTAACCTATTCTTTTTACTTTACAGTCCTAGTGTTGGCTAATTATTGTTGGAATTTCAAAACCTCGGAGTTCTTTTTTTTCCTGCTTTATTTTGTTTTCTTTGAAGAAAGAGATGTCAAGTCTTTCGAGGTCTGGCTAGTTCTGTTTGATAAAGAAGGGTTCGGAGAGGGTTGCAGCTAGACTGGGACTCTGCAACACTTGGTGGCCTCCTTATTTTGTAATAATGAGGTAGAGAATAAATTGTAATGGATAAAGAAAAAAACATCTCCCTATGTGAGTAAATATTCATTTAATTCATTATAATTTTGAAACTAGAATTTCTTGCATGAACATATACTTTGGCCATTCCCCTATTTGGGAACATTTAGATTCCTTATAGCTTTGTTTTTCTTGTTTATTTATTTTTGTTTTTAATAAACAGCTTTTCAGTGATGTTCCTTTTGGTTAAGATCTCTGCAGTATCTTTATTTATTGCCTTTGAACAAATTTCTAGAAATAGAGGATTTGGGTTCAGGAGGATGCACTTTGTGATAATAAACTGACTCCTGGAGAATTCTATCAAGTACCACTCCATCCGTAGGGCAGAAGAGACACATGCTCCACTCTAGCAATGAGGTTACTGCAATCTTTTTAAAAATTGTAGTAACATGTACCTAACATAAAAATTACCATTTTAGCCATTTATAAGTATACAGATGGGGTGTTAGGTGCATTCAGATTATTGTGCACCCACAGAACTTTTTCGCAAAAACAAACAAAAAAATTTTTTTAATCTCTGCAATTTGATGCTGAAAAGGATCTTATTGCTCATCTCTCTCTCTCTCTCTCTCTCTCTCTCTCTCTCTTTTTTTGCTGAGAAAGTGTAAGGTTTTTAGTGCTAGGGATGGAATCCAGGGCCTTGTGCATGCCAGGCAAGTGCTTTACCCCTGAGCTACATAACAGTCCTTGAGAAGTTGTAACATTTTGTCAAGCTCTGTGGCCAATTTTGTTTCTTTGGCCACTCTCCCATATTCATCTTACTTGACTCCTTTGAGCCATCTTCCCTGTGGACCATTCCCTTCCAGAAACTGTCCTTTCCAGACTTCTCAGAGTGTCTTTGCGTTCTTCCATCTTCTTCCTGCTTGCCCAGCGTCCTCCACCCCTTTTCTTTCTTTCTTTGAGAGAGAGAGAGAGAATCAACTTTTTTAGTTTTTCATCTGGTTTTTGTTTTTCTGACAGTTTGTATATGGTGCTGGGGTTTGAACCCAGGTCCTTGCGCATTCCTGGCAAGCGCTCCAAGCGCTGAGCCACCGTTCCAGCCGCCACCTCTTCTTTCAATGCATACCCTTTGCGGTTTTCTCTCTGATGCACTCAAGCTATTCTTCATGGTTGCTCTTCCTCCCCTCACCCTCTGAAGGACTTGGCTGCATCGTCATCTCCGTGAAGTAATCCCCAACCTCACCAGGAGTTGCTCCCAGCATACTTTGTTGGTTGTTGTAAACATATACAATATAAAATTTACCTTTTTGATTGTTTTAAGTGTGTTTCAGTGGCATTAAGTTTATTGATAGTGTTGTATAGCCATCACCACCCTCCATTCTCAGAATTTTTCATTGTCCTGAAGTTAAACTCTTCCCAATCAACATGGGTTTCTTTTGCTCAATTTGGGATAGAAATCACCAAGAGGCAAGCAGTACTATCCAGATGAGGAGCTGCTGGGACTTGTGCCTAAGCACCAGGAAGACAGTGTACAGGGTAGGGTCCTGGACTGGCCATCTCAGGATGCAAGGAGCAAAAAGGGTGGGCTCACGCAGCACGCAGTCAGCTGTTGCACACAATCTCAGGATTTTTTGCCCAATTTTGTCAGTTCGCTCTCGGCACCTGGGTTTGCACTGGACACAGTGACCTGCTCTTGCAAGTTGTTTTATTCTGTGCTTGGTTCCCAAAGGATGATAGAAGTACTCACTACCGCCACCCCATAAATGGGTGAAGTTGATTCCTGTTGAGCTTGCAGGGATTGTGGGAAAGCTTTGTGGGGAGGAGTCAGCAGCTCCTGAACCTGATCACTGGTGGAAACAGTTCTTCAAGAACAGCTTGCTAGGGGCTGGAACTGTGGCTCAGCGGTTACAGCACTTGCCCGGTATGCACAAGTACACAAGTTCAAATCCCAGCACCCATGTACACAACTAAGTGTTAGAGCAACGAAAGCCATGTGAAAAACTCACTAAAAATTGATTCTCTCTCTCTCTTTCTCACTGTCCTTCTCTCTTTAAAAACAAACAAACAATAAACAGCTTTCTAGGCAGGAGACCTTGGAGGGGAAATCTGGGCCCTCCCTGCTTGCTCTCAATACCTTAAGCAGTAACTCCCCATCCCCTCTATCACTGTTCTTTCTTTCTCTATGATTTGAAAATTCGATTCATACAAGTGGACTCATACAGTATTTGTTCTTTTGTGACTTATTTTACTTAGCATAATATTTTCAAGTTTCATCTGTAATAGCATGTATCAGATTTTCATTCCAAGAGTGAATAATATTCCATTGTATGTATATGCCATATTCTGTTTATTCACTTACCTGTTATGGATATTAGGGTCATTTCTACCTCTTAGTTTTTGTGAGTAGTACTACTTTGAACTTGGGCATTCAAATAGCTGTTTCAGTCTGCTTTCAATTCTAGGTGACTTTCAATTCCACCTAGAAGTGGAATTGCAAGATCATGTATTTTAACTTTTTGAGGAACCACCACACTGTTTGCTAGTCCCAGCACATTTTTTTTAAAGAGAGAGGAGCAGTGTGTGTGAGAGAGAAAGAGAGAATAAATTTTTATTCAGTTTTTTTTCATGTGGCTTTCATTGCTCTGACACTTAGTTGTTGTATGTGGTGCTGGGGTTCTAACCTGCGTTCTCACGCATGCCAGGCAAGCTCTGTAACTGCTGAGCCACTGCTCCAGCCCCCCAGCACATTCTTTTAACTGATCAGAAAAGAGGTAGCTTCTGATCTTTCTCAGGGAGCCAGGCAGAGGAACTCTGTCTTGTAGGTAGTATGGAGAGAGGATCCTAGCAGAGGGACCATAGCAGGAACCTCTCCTAAGGGTGCAAAGCTTGACTATGGGACCAGACATCTACCTGTCAGTTATTAACCCTGCTAAATAATGATTTCTGTTGCTTTAAGAACAGTGGGCTGAGAGAGTGCTGTTGTTGGCATGAAATAACAAACAAGAACAGTAGAGGAGATAAGGGTAAAGCAGGCTGCATGCTCTGGACAGTAGGTGTTAGGTCGGACTTATGGACCTTGCTGATAGGTGCCACAGGTCAGGAGCAGCATAGGATTTTCCAGCTGCACAGGAGAAATTCTAGAAGGATATGGAGCTCTCTTCATTATGCAGTTCAGGTTTCCTTGGGATAATCAGCATATTTGGAGGCAATGTAAGAAAAGTAAATGTTCTTCTCGGGCACTAGGGGCTTCTATAAGCACCCTTCCCCAGGGCACAGGAGTGTTGAACTTTAGCTCTGAAGAGGTCATACCAGAGAAGCAAGGAATGGCCGAGCCCAGGGGGACATCATTTTGGTCTTTGAAATGTGCTTGTATCTCCCAAGATTGCATTGCATAAAGATCATTTGCTTTACTAATTATAGAAATCCTTTCTTGCCTCTCCAAACTCCAGTTCTCTGTGTTTTCAGTATCTTCAAAGGCATTATAAAATTCTCCTGTTAATAAGGGACCATGCAGTAGGCAGCCTAGTGTGAGGGAAGGTCTCTTCCTTGGGCAGCAGCAACTCAAGAAAGGCAGTGGGGGCTCAGAACAGGCATATACTTTATCAGCCTACTTCAGTTGGGTTGATGATTTTTTTTAGAGGTGTTCTAAGTGTCCTTTAACTTCACTTCATATCCATAAGGATGGCTATTCCAAAAAGACAATAACAAGTACTGGCAAGAGTGTGGACAAATTGGGGCTGGAGCAGTGGCTCATCAATTACAGTGCTTGCCTGGCACGCATGAGGACGTGAGTTCAAACCCCTACACCACATACACAACTAAGTGTTGGAGCAATGAAAGCCACATGAAAAACTAAATAAAATTGATTTTCTCTTTCTCTCTCACTCTCTCACTGCCCTCTCTCTAAAAAAAGTTATTCATTCTTTATATGAAATTTAAATGTAGTTGGAAATCCTATATTTTCATCTGCAAAATCTGGCAGCTCTATGATTGCCACTAGTTTTTGTAAATAAAGTTTTATTGGAACACACACACATACATGAATTATTCATTATTCTTTGAAACAAACTGATAGCAAAATGAAAACATAAACACTCTTTTTTTTTTAAAGAGAGAAACAACTTTATTTAATTTTTCACATGGCCTTAGTTGCTCCAACACTTAGTTGTGTACGTGGTGCTGGGGTTTGAACCCGGGTCCTTGTGCTTGCCAGGCAAGCGCTGAAACCACTGAGCCACCGCTCCTGCCCAAACACTCTTTTTTTTTATTGGTGCAACAGTCTTAAATAGTGAGGGGATTCATTGTTACACATTCATACATCCTCACATAATGACAATATAACCTGAACCCAATTCTTGGCCAGCACCCCCCAACTCCCCATTCTTATACCTCCATTGCATTATCCCCGATTACAGATGTTAATGTGTGTTAACACATAATTTTTTTTGAATTTTCAAGTTTTAAATGCCTATATGACTATTATTTAGCTTCTCAGGGGAGTAAAATATACCATACAGGATATATAGGCCCCCATTTCCCTCTGCATCGTCTCCCCTCCCGCCTCCTGCCTCCTCCTCCCTTCATACCTAGATTTCCCCTAGATCATGCGTTATTCTGACTTTGATGAGTCTATTATATAAGGTTAGCAATCTTTCACCCTATCTTTAGTTTTACTCTAGCTTCCACGTAAGAGAAAAAACATTCGACCTTTGAGGCTCTGAGTTTGGCTTATTTCACTCAGCATAATTTTTTCTGTTTCCGTCCATTTACCTGCAAAGATATGATTTTGTTCTTTTTAACAGTTGATTAGAATTCCATTCTATATATATATACCCACCACAGTTTTTGGATCCATTCATGCAGTGAAGGGCGTCTGAGTTGATTCCACAATTTAGGTATTGTGAATTGTGCTGCTGTAAACATTAATGTAGCTGTGTCACTGTAATATGCTGATTTTATATCTGCCTTCTGGGAAAATACTCAGGAGTGGAATACCTAGGTCATAAAATGATTCCATCCCTAGTTTTTTGAGATGTCTCCATATTGCTTCTCAGACTGTACTAGTCTACAGTCCTACGAACAGTGTACAAGTGTTCTGATCTCCCCACAACCTCTCTAGCTTCTGTTGTTGTTTGTATTATTTATCTGTGCCATTCTGAGTGGAATAATATGAAATCTTAGTGTAGTTTTGATTTGCATTTCTCTGAATGCTGGAGATGCTGAACATTTTTTCATAGATTTTTTGGCCTTCTATATTTCTTCTGTTGAGAAGTTCATAAGCACTCTTTTTTCTTTTTAAAGAGAGAGGGAGAGAGTACGTGTGAGAATCAGTTTTATTCAATTTTTCATCTGGCCTTTGTTACTCGGACACTTAGTTGTATATGTGGTGGTGGGGTTTGAACCTGGGTCCTTGCGCATGCCAGGCAAGCGCTCCAGCTGCTGAGCCACCACTCCAGCCTCTCATAAGCACTCTTTTGAGGCATGTTTGCACCTTTGGTTTTGTGTTTTACACCTTTTGTAATTGACTTGGCAAGTTACCAGCCTCTTCGCACCATGCAATTCTGAATAAGTACGATTCCTAGGAAAACAAAAATAGATTTTTCTCCCCAAACCCAAATTCGTAGTGCTCGCCATACATTTAAAGGATTGTCTTGTAGAGCTGGGACTAGACTTCCCCTTGCCTCTACCCAGGAGCCTGAAAGGGAAAAATGAACCACAAGTTTTCTTGCAATAGTATTACAAATTTGCCAGTAAAGGAAAAACCAAGTCTCAGGTTTCTAAATTTTTAAACTTTAAAGAAAAAGGTTTTTTTAAATTATAAAAGCACAGGTTTTTTTTTTTGGGGGGGGGAGGGTTTCTTTGTTTAGTTTGCTGTTCCTAATAGGGAGAGAGAACCAGATTCTCTTTGGGCAGATTCAGCTGTCTAAGGTAAAAAAGAGATGCTCTTCCCAGTAGTAGCATCTTGTGCCTATAATTAACGTATTATAATATTCCTTTAGCAGGATGCTATTAATACAAAAGGGCATTCGCCCACATTGTCACATTTAATCCTGAACCTTTGAGGTGATTATATTCAAGTTCCAATTCAGGGAGTGAAGTGACTTGTCCCAGGCGCCACAGATTGGTCACAACATCTTAGAGGGCATCATCTATTCCAGGTCCCTGAACCATTTCTTCCTTTACTCTTTTGTTTGTTTGTTTGCTTGCTTGCTTGCTTGCTTTATTTAAAAGAGAGAATCAATTTATTTTTTCATCTGGTTTTTGTTTTTCCAACACTTAGTTGTATATGTGGTCCTGGGGTTTGAACCAAGATCCTTTCACACGCCAGGCAAGTGCTTTGACACTGAGCTACTTCTCTAGCCCCCTTCCGTTACTCTTTTTTTTTTCTCTTTGTACCAGGGATTAAACCCAAGAGTCTTTAACCACTGAGCCACATCCCCATCCCTTTTTATATTTTATTTTGAGGCAGGGTCTTGCTAAACTGCTGAGGCTGGCTTTGAATTTGTGATCCTCCTATTACATTATGCCCTGCCCTTCCTTTACTTTTTTTTTTTTTTTTAAGAGAGAGGGAGATAGAAAGATAGAATTAATTTTATTTACTTTTTATTTTGTTTCTCTGACACTTAGTTGTATATATGGTGCTGGGGTTTGAACCTAGGTCCTTGCGCATGCCAGGCAAGCACTGTAACTGCAGAGCCACCGCTCCAGCCCCCTCTCCTTTACTCTTTTTTTTTTTTTTTTTTTGTAAGAGAGAGGGAGAGAGAGAGAGAAAGAGTCAATTTTTATTTAGTTCTTCATTTGGCTTTCGCTGCTCAGACACTTCACTGTGTATATGGTGCTGGGGTACGAACCTGCGTACCTGCGCATGTGAGACAAGCACCAACACTGCTGAGCCACTGCTCCAGCCCCCCTCCTTTACTCTTTAAAGAAGAGAAACAACAAAATTTTGTGGAACAGCCCTCTTCCTTTTTTTTAATAGTTTTTTTTAAGAGAGAGAATTAATTTTATTTACTTTTTCATGTGGTTTTCATTCTTCCCGCCCTTAGGTGTGTACATGGTGCTGGGGTTCAAACCTGCGTCCTTGCGCATGCCAGGCAAGTGCTGTATCCACTGAGCCACTGTTCCAGCCCTTGCCCTCCTCCTTTTTACCTTTGTCCCTAACATGTAGAAAGAGCCCTATCAGAAATAGTACTTAAAATGAAGCCTGTTAACATTTCCCAGACAAAAGTGAGGAGTGCTAAGTCTTTCTGATGTGTACCTCAGACATCTACCACTTTCTTTTCCTTTCCTAATAAAGGAAGGGCAACATGGTGGTTTTTAATGTGATATGTAACCAAGTGGTTTTGGAGAGATAGATCAACCTTTCACTTAGTAATATGCATTTAAGGGGATGGAATGGTGGCTCAACAGAGCGCTTGCCTGACATGCATGAGGACATGGGCTCGAACCCGAGTACTACGTACCAAAACCCAGATGAAAAACTAAATAGAACTGTTTCTCTCTCTCTCTCAATGTCCCTCTCTTTCTTAAAAACAAAAACAAAAAATGATTCTTCATGTCTTTTTGTGGTTTGGTAGCTCATTTATTTTGAGTGCGGAATAGTAAGTCCATTGTTTGGCTATACCTATACCTACAGTGTGTTTCTCTACTCATCTTGATTGCTTTCAAGGTTCAGCAACTGTGAACAGTGCTGCTGTAAACATCCTTGCTCAGGCTTTTGTGTGAACCTGTTTCCCATTCATTTGAGTACCAAGGAACACAATTTCTGAGTCATATGGTAGAATGTTTGTAGGTTTATAAGAAAATACCCAACTGTCTTTCAGAGTGGCTGTACATTTTTCACTGTGACCAGCAAGGGATGAGAGTTCCCATCAGTCTACATCCTCATTGGCATTTGGTGTTTTTAATGTTTTAGATTTTGGCTATTCTAAAAGGTGTGTAGAGCTATGTCCATGTTGTTTTAATTTACAATTCCCAAATGACAATGTAGAACAGCTCTTTATATGTGTTCTTGCCATCCGCTATCGCCAGAGTGGTTTTATCCCCAGCTCCAAAAATTCATGTTGAAATTTAACCACCAATGCAACAGTATTGGGAGGTATGGATGTTTGGGGATGATTGGATTGCAAGGCCTCTGCCTTCCTGAATGAGACTAGGCAGAGGGAGTTTGCCTTTTCAGTCTTTTAATGAGTTGTAGGTTTGGTGTTATATCTAAAAAGGCATCACCATATTCATAGCAATCTACATTTTCTCCTGTTATCTTCCAGGGGTTTTATGGTGAAGGCTTTATACTTAGGTCTATGCTCCTATTTGCATTAATTTTGTGAAGCATGTAAGGTCTTTTGTAGATTATTTTCCCCCCTGCGCATGGATGTACAGTTGTTCTTTTTAAAATTTTTTATTAAAGGAGTTGAGTTATTGTACAATAATAAATATATATAAAGTAAATATATATGATATGCATTTGTTCCTAAACCAGAATTACCCCCACATCGCCCACACCCCAGTCTCTTGAATAATTGTTCTAATACCATTTGTTTGAAAGGATTATTTGCTCGGTTGTAATGCTTTTGCTGCTTTGTCAAAGATCTTTTGGCTCTATTTATGTGGGACTGTTTCCGCTCTGTATTCTCTTCTGTTGGTCTATTTGTTTATTCTTTTGCCAACTCCACACTATCTTGATTATTCTTGCTTTATTCATAATAAGTCTTAAAGTTGGGTAGTATTAGTCTTCTGTCTTTACTCCTCTTTCAGTAGTCAGTTGGTTATTCTGAGTCTTTCGGCCCTGCATCTAAACTTTAGGATCAGTTTGTCAGTATTTATAGGATAACTTGCTGGGATTTGGGTTGAGATTGCATTGAATCTGTAGATCAATTTGGGAAGAACTGACATCTTGACAATGTTGAGCCTTCCTACCCAAGAGCATGGGATATATCTGCCACAATTTGGATATGCTTTGAGGGTGTTCATGTGCTGGAAGTTTGGTCTCCAGTGTTGTGATATGAGGGACATTAAAACCTTTTAAGAAGTAGGGCCTGCTGAACGGTGAGTAGGTCACTGGGGCACCTTCATTAGAAGGGATTGCTGCCAGTCACATGGAGGGAGTTAGATCTGGGGAGAGTGAGGTGCTGTAAAAGACCAAGTCTGGCTCCTAAATCTCACTTTCTCTCTTGCTTCCTGTCTTATCATGTGTTCTTTTCCTATGTCATCTGCTCCCACCACAGTGCCATCTGTCATGCTGTGACCTAACCATTGGAGCCCTCATTAGAACTGAGCAGATACTGGTTCCATGATCTTGAATCCCTAGATGTGAAATAAATTGCCCTTTTTCCTTTATAAAATACCCAGTATCAAGAATTTTGTTTTAGCAAAAGAACCAATAAAATCTCCATTTATCTAGTCTTTTGATAATTTCTTTGAGAACTCTATAGTATTCTTCATATAGCTCTTTTGCTTATTTATTGGATTTATACCTACATAGTTCATTTTTCTGACTGCTAATATAAATGGTAATGTGTTTTAGTTTCAAATTCCACTTGTTCATTGATGGTATATAAGAAAGCAATTAACTGGTATATTAAATTTATAGCCTATAACCCTGCTATAATTATTGGTTCCAGAAGGGTGTTTTTTGTTTGCTTGCAGTCTATTCTTTTGGAGTTTCTGTGTAGGCTGTAATATTATCTGTGAACAAAGTCAGTTTAATTTCTTCCTTCCTAATCTGTATACCTTTTTATTTCCTTTTCTTATTTCATTAGATATAACTTCCAATATGATGCTGAAGAGCATCTTTGCTGTGTTCCTGGCTTTAGTGGGAGAGCTTCGGGTTTCTCACCATTAAATATAATGTTAATTGTGGGTTTCTGTAGATATCCCTTATAAGTTGAGAATATTCTCTTTTGTTCCTAGTTTTTATTGAGAGTTTTTTTAAAAATCATGAATGGATATTAGATTTTGTCAAATGCTTTTTTTCTGTGTCTATTGATACAATGATGTGACTTCTTTATTTAGCACGTTGATTTGATGCATTACAGTAATTAAGTTTCAAATATTAAACCTGCCTTGCACACCTGGAATAAGTCTCACTTGGTTGTAATGTGTAAATTTTTTCTGCCCTGTCAGATTTGATTTGCTGTGCCCTTAATGTCTGCCTCTTAAATCTGCCCATTTGTAGTAGAAGGGTACTGAAGTCTCCAATGATGATAGTGGGTTCATTTATTTTTCCTTACAGTTCCCTTAGTTTTTTGCTTCATATATTTTGATACTCTGTTGTATGGTGCATACACAGAAGGATTTTTAAAAATTTGTTCTTTGAGTATTGACCACTTTATCCTTTTGTAAGGCTCCTCTATCCTTGATAACTTTTATTACTCTTACTTAAGCTCTATATGAACTTTATCTTTTGATTAGCATTAGTATGATATAGCTTGCTTCATTCCTTTGCTTTTAATCTGTGTTTTTTTAAAGAGAGAGAGAAAGAGAGAATCAACTTTTAAAAATTTTTCATCTGGCTTTTGTTTCTCCGACACTTAGTGGTGGTGTATGTGGTGCTGGACTTCAAACCCAGATCATTACACTTGCCAGGCAAGCGCTCTACTGCTGAGTCACCGCTCCAGCTCCTGTATAGGTCTTTCTGTTTAAAGCAGGTTTCTTGTAGACAACATGTAGTTGAATCTTATTTTTAATCTGTTATAATAATCTCCTTTAATTGGTATATTTAGAACATTGGCATTTAAGGTGATTTTTGATATAATTGAATTAATATCTACCATATTTGTTACTATTTTCTGTTTGTTGCCTTTGTTTATTTTTTATTTATTTATTTTGATGCTGAGAATTGAACCTGTTACTGTGTGGATGCTAGGCAAGCACTCTACCCCAGAGTTATACTCTGATCTCCTTGTTGCCGTCTTTTCCATTTTTTTCCATAGTTTTTCTCTTTGTGATTTTAATTGACGGTTTCATATGATTCCATTTTTCCTCCTTTCTTATCATATCAATTATACTTTCTTTTTTTACTTCTTTTAGTGGTTGCCCTAGAGCTTGCACATGCATTTATTGTGAATTCAAGCCCACTTTCACACAGCATTATACTGCTTCACAGGTAGTACAAATACCTTATCGTAAAATGATCCTAATTCTTCCCTCCCATCCGTTGTATCACTGTCATCCATCTCATTTATACAAGTTTGCATATGTATACATAGTTACGTTGTTTATGTTATTATTTTGAATATATTTTTATCTCAGATCAGTTAAGAATAAGTTTTACTTTCACTTGTTGACTCCGTTGCGTTCTTTATGTAAATCCAAGTTTCTAATATATCTTTTTCTTCTCTCCAAAGTTACTTTAACACTTCTTTGTTTAGAGTAACTTTTTATTTTAAAAAGAGAATGAGAGAAGGAGACAGAATCAAATTTATTTACTTTTTTCATCTGGCCTTTGTTTCTCCCAACACTTAGTTGTGCATGTGGTGCTGGGGTTTGAACCCAGGTCCTTGTCCATGCCAGGCAAGCGCTCCAACCGCTAAGCCATCACCACTCCAGCCCCACTTTAACATTTCTTGCCATACAGATGTACTGGCAGCAAACTTCATCAGTTCTTGTTTGTCTGAGTCTTTATTTCTTCACTTTTTTTTTTTTTTTAAAGAGAGAGGGACAGTGAGAGAGAGAAAGATAGAATCAATTTTATTTTAGTTTTTCATGTGGCCATTGTTGCTCCGAGACTCCGTTGTGTACATGGCGCTGGGGTTTGAACTCGTGTACTTGCGCATGCCGGGCAAGTGCTGTAACTGCCGAGCCACCGCTGCCACCGCTGCAGCCCTATTTCTTCACTTTTAAAGGATAATTTCACAGGCTACAGAATTTTAGGTCGGTGGTGTTTGTTGTCTCTCAATATTTTAATTATTTCTCTCTAGTCTTCTCGGTTGCAGTTTCTGAGGCGAAGTCAGGTGTCGTTTTTCTTTCCTCCTTTATAGGTAAGGTAATTTTACCCCCTGTAGTCTTTAAGATTTTTTCCTTATTTTTAATTTTCTGAAGTTTGAATATGATATGCATAGGTGTAGTTTTTATTGGCATTTAATTTATGTTTCTTGGCGTTCTCTGACTTTCTGGATCTGTGGTTTGGTGTTTGACATTAATTTGGATGAAATTTTCAGTCAGTATTGCTTTGTCTTTTCAATACCAGGGATTAAACCCAAGGGTGCTTACCACCAAACCACATCCTCAACGCTTTTTTTATATTTTAAGATAGTATTTTTTTATATTTTAAGATATTATATTTTTTATAGTTTAAGATAGTTTAGATAAGTTGCTAAGGCTGCTTTTGAGCTTGTGATCCTCCTGCCTCAGGCTCCTGAGCTGCTGGGTCATTATTACTTTAAATGTTACTTTTGTTCTTTCTTTCTTCTCCTCTGATATTCTCATTATGCACATTTTCTACACTTTGTGGTATTTCCTGCAGTTCTTAGATATTCTGGCGGGTTTTGTTTTGTTTCTTTTTTTTCGGTTTTAGAAGTTTCTATTGTCCTCTCACACTCAAGAGATTCTTTCCTCAGCTCTGTCCAGTCTACACATGAGTCCCTCAAAGGCATTCTTCATTTCTGTTAGGATGTTTTTAATCTGTAGCATTTCTGTTTGATTCTTTCATGGAATTTCCCTGTCTGCTTACATTATCTGTTATTGCATGTTGTCTACTTTTTCCATTAAAGCCCTTAGCATATTAATTAAAATTTTAAAAAATTCTTGGTTTGATAATCCCAACATTCCTGCCATGTCCCACTTTGGTTCTGATGCTTGTTCATTCTCTTCAAAGTTTTCCACTTTAAATACACCTTGTAATTTTTTGTTAAAATGATGTCCTGGGCACAAGGTAATCACAAGTAATGTGGTATAGTGTGGAGAGAGGAGGTTCTAGAGTCCTGAGGTTAGTCTTCTGGGTGGGCCCGTGCCCCTGCACTGGGACCTTCATCAGCTTCTCAGGTTTTGTCCTCCCCCACTTAGGTGGGTCCAGATGGCTGAGGTTCTGGAGGTGGGTATTTCCAATCTTTAAGGTCAATTATGCTCTGCTGACACCAGATTAGGCTCTAGTGGATTAACTTCTGAGGGCAGGCCATGTGAAGAAGAACAGACTGGGGACTGGAGCGGTCGCTCAGTGGTATGGTGTTTGGTATGCAGAGGACCTGGATTTGAACCCTAGCACCACATATACAACCAAGTGTTGGAGCAATGAAATCCAGATGAAAAACTGAATAAAATCGATTATCTTCTATCTCTCCCTCTCTCTCTCTCAAAAAAGAAAAAAAGAAGAAGAAGAAGAAGAAGAGAGTGCTGTGGTGTATTTTAAAGTGACTACTTTCTTTTCTAGCAGTTAGCACAAGTGGGCATTTTTCTTTGATCTTTGTCATTAGAACTTGGTAGAGCCTGGAAGTAAAAGCCACAAAAATGTGGAGTTTCCAACTCAGACTTGTATACAGCAAACTAAAGACAATTGCCATTTACAAGTCAGGTTTTTCTGCTGTGGTGCTGGTTCTCACAAAAGTTCTTGCTTATGGGTTTTTGTGCTGGTAAGTCATGATTCTCTGTCTCTCTATTTTGGCGGCTGTGGTTTGCCCTGTGACCTCACTTCCGTGATAGAGTCAAGAAGTTTGTGATTATTCAGTTTGTTCATATTTTTACTTGTTAATATATTGTGGTGACTTTCAAGGTTTTTTTTTTGTTTTGTTTTGTTTTTTAAAGAGAGAGGGAAAGTGAGAGAGAATCAGTTTTATTTAGTTTTTAATGTGGCTTTCGTTGCTCCAACACTTTGTTGTGTACGTGATGTTGGGGTTCGAACCCGTGTCCTTGCACATGCCAGGCAAGTGCCATAACCACTGAGCCACTGTTCCAGAACTGGCTTTCAAGTTCTTTACATACTAAACTGAAAAACAAATTCTGATGCCACTGTTGAAATTTCTCTAGCCCTTTCTTATCTTTCTGTCTCCAAGGCTCCCAGCCAGGCCCTCTCTGCATGCCTGGAGGGTTACAGTGCCTCATTAGTACTTAAGTCTCTTCCCTCTACCGCTCAATCTTCATACAAGTGCCACAGTTATCCCTCTAGATTGTACTGCTGACCAATCAGTGCTACTTCTTTGCTCATAAATTAACATTCCTTAAACTTACTTTACCATGAAATGATTCACACATTTTGATATATTTAGTGGGAGAACAGCAGATCATAAGATTTAACATATTCTTAGGTAAAGTGGTCAGCAAGATATAATCTCACGGATGATTAGTTTCTGTAAGATGGTTCACATTTATATGGGAATACTTTTTAACTGTAATAGAATAAATCATCAAAGAAAGTTATTTTTAGTTTATTAAGAATAAAGGACAGGAGCTGGAGTGGTGGCTTGGTGGTTACGGCACTTGCCCGGCATGCACAAGTACATGGGTTTGAACTCCAGCATCCACGTATACAACTAAGTGTCGGAGCAACAAAAGGCATGTGAAAAACTCAATAAAAATTGATTCTCTCTGACTCTCTCTCACTGTCCTTCTCTCTTAAAAAAAAAAAAAAAGAGTACAGTATAGGGGTGGAGTGGTGGCTTAGTGGTTAAATCACTTGCTTGGCATGCGCATGGAGACAGGTTCAAACCCAGCTCCACATATACAACTAAGTGTTGGAGCAACAAAAACCAGATAAAAAATAAATAAAATTGATTCTCTCTCTCTGTCTTAAAAAAAAAAGAACAAAGTACATAATTAGTCAAACATCTCATTTATTTTTATTGTAGATGAATACAAAAGCCCTTAACATTTAAGATTGAGAACATTATTCTCTTATTCTTTAAAAAATCATTTTTGATTAATATTAGAAATGATTGTTGCCAAGTCATAGCCTTGTATCAGGTGGGGCATAAAGAGTTCTGTATTTTGTTTCATCGCAGTGTAATGTGAAAATTTCTGTGCACAGATGTGTTATAGCAAAAGGAAGAACATAAACTGTACCTTTGGCAAGATTTTGCATTCTCTTAAATTAGGCTGTCCCAGAAATCATTAGTTGTTGTGACTATGGCAGCTTACCACCTGCTTTTTTAGAAGTCAATCCCTGGACATTTTCCAAATTTAGGCGCATGGAATTCATGATAGGTGAGTCATAAAAATTTACTCTGTCCACTGTGGATTCAGGTGGATTGTGTGTGTGTGTGTGTGTGTGTGTGTGTGTGTGTGTTTGAAAAGAGAGAGAGAGAGAGAGAGAATCAATTTTATTTAGTCTTTCACATGGCTTTCGTGGCTCTGACACTTCACTGTGTACATGGTGCTGGGGTTTGAACCCGTGTCCTTACACATGCCAGGCAGATGCTGTAATCGCTGAGCCACTGCTCCCACCCTGGAATGTGTTTTTATACTATAAATATTTGATATGCCATGACTATGTGTTGAAATTCTAATACAACATATGAATATGTGTTGAAATTCTAATACAAGATACCTTCATACATCATAAATAGAATGTGTCCATGCCATGCATTGGATGGTTTGTAGGTGCAGGTTAATATCTACATGCAGCTCACTTGACAGATATGTACATATGATAGCTCCTCTGTTATTTCCTGGCAGTCTTGGGCTGAGAACACCACTTCCTAAAGGTGATATTGCATAATTTGAAGAGAATTCTTCTAGTGCATTTATATCTTTCCTACATATATGTATTTTTAGAATGTATTTGTTTTTGTTTCTGATACTGGGGATTGAACCAAAGGGCACTCTACCTCTGAACTACATCCCCAAGGCTTTTAATTTTGAGACAAGATGTTGCTGAGTTGCTGAGACTTACCTCAAACTTGCCACCCTCCTCCCTCAGCCTCCTGAGTGGCTGGGATTACAGGCATGTGCCACCTATCCTGGTCTTGAAATGTATTTGGAATAGAAGATAGCATTGGTGTAAATTTTCCACAACACAGACAGAGCTGCTGGCCCAAGGTAGCTTTCCTTAGCGTGGCATTCAGGGCCCATGGCTCTCTTTGGTCCACCCTTGGGCCTTATCTCCTGCCACCCCTTCCATAGCCACACAGTGGCCCTTGCTGATCTCACAGAGCACCTCTGGTGCCTGGACAACTGTTTCCTCCCTTATCTGCTAAACCTAGCAGATTTGTTGGGCTCTCCATCCTGGCTTTGCTTCTCTAAAACTCTGCCTCTCCCGCACTACCTGTCCAGATCCTCACCTACTGCCTAGGACCCACCCGCTCCTTTCAGAGTTGGGACCCTTTTCCAGAGCACACGAGAACGGATCTGGTGGCCTCTCTGGGATAACCGTCAACCTATGAACCAATCCTGGAACTCAGTCAAACCCATATCACAAGCAGACCACAAACACACACAAGTGTGTTGGGAGCGCTTTAAAAACTGTCAGATACTTTAGGGAATAAGTAGTACCATTTTTTAAAATTCCTTTTCTTTTTTTGTGGTGCTGAGGATTGAACCCATATACTAGGCAAGTGCTCTAATACTGAGCTACACCCCCAGTCTTGTAAGAATTTTTAAAAATTCCTGTAGGAATTTAAAAAAAATACATAGAAAGGACTTGCCATGCATTGTTGATGTGAGAAGTGAATAGCACTAATCAGTGACACAGGGAATAAGGCAGTTGAGAAATGTGAAGAAATTGACCCTTTGGTGAACAATGCCTATGCTATTAACTTGACCAACACACTGAAAACACCTGCACAGATAGTGGACTTGTTGGAATTTGAATATCAGAGGCATCTATGTTACTTCCAAAGCCTGTAATCCTGTTTTGAAAAAGAGTAAAATTGCTCATATCCTCCATCTTAGTCCATCTCTGAACCTAAGTGCAGTATGGTGCAAATGGCACTGTGTTTATATGATTACTGAGTATGGTATGTCTATGTGTGTGCTTGGAATGGCAGAGGAATTTAAAGGTGATGTTGTAGTCAGTGCCTAATGGCCTAGAACAGCCATACATGCTATTGCTCTGTAAATGCTATAGGGATCTGGAATTGAAAGCCAATGAGATAATTGCAGCTGCTTCATGTTCTCCTCTCAAAAAGCCAAAAAATTTTATGAATAATTTTGTTATTGATGAAAATATCTTAAAAGAAAAAGGAATAAAAGATGTTGACATCTATGCAATTAAACTGGGTTATCCTTTGTTACCAAATTTCTTAGACAAACACCTAGATCCTATAACCAAGCAAATGGAATCATCTTGTGCTATTCTAGAATTCAAAGAAGAAAATTCATAGCCACAGTCAAAACCACATTCTGGATCTGTGGAGAAACATTTAGAATTAAAGAATCTCCCAGGGATGATATTGTGGGAGAGCTACACAAGCGATCTATCAGTTTGAACTCTTGGGTGAGACTGTGGTGTTATGGTTTCTTGATCTGAAAAACAAGGGAGAGAGCCCTCTGATAGGGCAGATGTGGTCATGAGTATGTCTACTGATGATTCCGTCAAAATGTTTTCAGGGAAACCAAAACCAACAATGCCATTCATTTCAGGAAAATTGAAGATTAAAGGAAACATATCCGTAGCAATCAAATTGGGGAAGATAATGAACCAGATGAATTCGAGCCTGTGAAGGAAGAGAAACAAAATGTTGAGTGCTATGCTTAAAAAGTAAAAGAGCTCAACAGTTAGCATCTAGTGTTTGTTATCTTCCCTATTGTATTATAAGGATATGCATATTTGTTCTGGGAAAAATAGAATTTCTGTGAGACTTGAAATTCTAATTAAAATATCTAGCCAGTCAAACACAGGCTTAAGTGGAATTCTAAGACATTCTGTTTTTTTTAAATTTGAGGGTTTTATCTTCTCTGAACCTTGAATCTTGTTTACTGTCTTCTTTTGGGAAAAGAATGTCAAGCAGTAAAATTACCTGTCATGATCAAGCAGTAAAATTAGCTCTTTACAAGGCTTCTTCTTATGTAAAATGAAGCTAGTTTGTGTTAAAATTTTAGCTTTGGATTGTATACTAGTGAAAATCCTAATGATGTTTTGGATTTTTATATATTTAAAGAAATATATTTATTTTCATAAAAATCACATAATAAACTCCTTAAATAATATTTAAATTATATAACTACTTAAATAAAACTTGTGTAAACTAAATAAAATAAAAATAGTGTTTAACTCTGTTAACTAGCTTTCCAGATGTAGTGTTCTATAAGAAAACTATAAGAAAATGCAACTAATTGCAGCATGCATCCTATTTAAGAGTAAAAAAAAAAACAACACTTTATCTTGCTGTTGATTTGGCTGTTCTGGATATTTCATATAAATGGGATCGTATATGACAAAAATTCACTATAATTTCTAACTGGCCGTTTGTATATATAGTAAAGGTATTGATTTATTCTGTAGTTAGTAATTTTATACTTAGCTACCTTATTGAATTTTTATTTTTTTAGTTGATTTTCTTGGGTTTTCAGATATGCATTCATATCTGCAAATTACAGTAATCTTGTTATGTGATTTTTCATGGAAGTAGAATGCCAGTATGCTTGTAAATTTGATTCCTCACGTGGGAGTACCTGTGAGAAGAAGCTGTCTCCCCGTCCTTTCCTCTAGTTCTCTGCCTAGACTCTGGGAACTTGGCCATGCTGGCCAGAGTCCTGTTGACAATCTGGAGTGCTGGCCAGAGGCCAGGTGAGACTATACTTCTGGTCCCTTGTGATGGGTGATCAACTGGAAGGCTTGTGTCCTGAGAGGACTGGGGGTATGCCTCAGTGGTAGAGTGCTTGTGTATTATGTGGGAAGCTCTGGGTTCCATCCCCACAAAAGCAAACAGCAACAACAAGAAGCTGAGAGCGCACGTTATACCTCGTAAGATGCTACAGCAAAACTTGAAGGACTAATAGAAATTCTTTAGGCCAGCCAAGGGAGAAGGACGTTGGAAACCTATTTTTTTTTGACAAGCAAATGCAATTGCATGGACACATGAAAGTACAGAAGTGCTAGAAGAAGCCAGCAGAAGCTGGTCTGTCTGCTGAGGGGCCAGGTGGTCATTCCCAAGCTCCTGGCACTGGTCCTGTGGGAGTCAGCCCGGGAAGCCTTTGAAGCAGGGTGAGCCATGCCTTGCCCGTCTGAGCTAGGGTATTTTCTTGCCATTGCATAGAAGTTGTTTGAAGGGATTCAAGACTAAAGACTAGGGGCTGGAGTGGTGGTGGCACAGCGTTATGGTGCTTGCCTGGCATGCATGAGGACGCGGGTTCAAACCCCCAGCACCACGTACACAACCGTGTTTCAGAGCAATGAAAGTCACATGAAAAAACTAAATAAAAATTGTTTCTCTCTCACTTTCTCACTGTCCCTCTCTCTTTAAAAATAAAAAAAGACTGAAGACTAATTTGAGCACCTTATAAGACTTTGAAATACTGTTTAAACTGCTGTAAAATAATGTCTGAGTAGTTTGTTGTAAGTCAAATCCAATAGAAGTAGGAAAAATAAGAATATGAGATTTTATAGATTTGTGTCAGAAAAAAAAGCCTACTGCTAAGTATTCCAAGTGAAGGATTATGACAAGTTAGAATATCATTTTTCTTTTTTTTTTCTGTAAAAAGTAGTTGTGCCAGTTCTGTGCAGAATCCTTTCACGTGGAGCCAAAAAAAAGCAGGAGTGGTCTCTCTGCTGAGTGGTTTTCATATTCCAAATGTACATATGTTGCACAGACTGTCTAATTATTCTTAGGGACAATTACTGTCAGGTTCCAAAATGTGTTCAATGAATAGCAATTGGTGTTTATTCAGCTCTAAAAAGACTATACAAGGGAACAGTAGGTTATATTGTCTGCCTAAAGAAGCATTTTGCCATCCAGAAACATCTGCTTTCTATTTAAAGCAGAGAAGAAGGAATGGGAGTATATTTGAAATATACTCCCTGAGCGTTGAACACCAAAGAAAAGGAGAATAAAATAGGATATGAAGGCATTTTCTGCTCTCTGGCACACACTCTTCCAGTTTTCTCTCCTGGGTTGAAAAATTCTGATTCTCTTGAATCTTTCTATTTATACAGATTTGTACACTTATAGGAACTGACTTCTTTGTCCTAGTTCCATATGTTTTGTTTTCGCAGGTGAGGCAAAATATTCTTTCATAGTTGGAGTCTGCTTCTCTGAATTTTGAGGTTGAGTTTGTAAAGTTCTCTGATTCTGCACTTAAAGATGTCAAGATTTGTTGCTCAGGTTGCAGAAGTTGTCTTGAGACACTCAGTTATCTGTATGGATAATGCTGTCCACTTGTAGACTTTTTGGGAGAAATTTAAATATGTGCAATCTGGTGTGTAGTAAATTTTCTTTGAAGGACAGCGTATTAGTTATCTATGTTATATAATAACCTGCAACAAACTTAGCAGCTTAAAACATTTCTGGAGTCAGAGGGAGGGTTGTAGAGTGCTTGACCCTGGGTTTGATCAATATTTAGGAATAAATCTAACCAAGGAAGTGAAAGGTCTCTACAACAAAGATTATAAAACATGGTGAAAAAATTATAGAGAACAGAAAAGATGAAAAGATATTCTGTGTTCATTTAAAAGAATGACCATACTACTGAAAGTGGCCTATAAGTTTAGCATAATTCCCATCAAAATTCTAATGACTTTCTTGCTGTGTGCAGTTGTGAATGCCTGTAATCCCAGCAGCTTGGGAGGCTGAGGCAGCAGGCTTGCAAGTTTGAAGCCAACCTCAGAAACATAGCAAGGCTCTAAGCAATTTAACGAGACCCTGTCTGAAAATAAAAAATAAAAATAAAAAGGACTAGGGAAAGAAGAATGAGGAGGAGGATGAAGAGGAAGAAGAAGTGGTAGTCAGTTTTATAGAAGTATGGAACAGAGGGGCTGGAGCAGTGGCTCAGCAGTTACAGCACTTGCCTGGCATGCACAAGTACGTGAGTTCGAACCCCAGCACCATGTACACAACGAAGTGTCTAAGGAATGAAAGTCACATGAAAAACTAAATAAAAAATGCTTTTCTCTCTCTCACACTGTCCCCTCTTTCTAAAAAAAAAAAAAAAGTATGGAACAGAATAGTGATCACTAGAGATGAGGGGAAGGTAATGGGGCCTGCGGAAGAGAAAGAAATGAAGAGGACTTTTAGGAATTGGGAAGGGTACTGGCGAGAAGGGAAAAGGAAGGGGGTTGAGGGTAGATTGGTGTTATCCATGCACAATGTATGCATGTATAGAAATACCATAATAAACACCATTAATTCATACAATTAACATTAAAAGAGCCATATTTTTGTGGTCAGGAATCTGAGTAAGGCTTAGCTGGGTCTCTGCTTCAGGGTCTCATACAAGACTATAACCAAGGTATTAGCCAGGGCTGGAGTCTCATATGATGGCTCTACTGCAGAAAAGTCTGCTTCCAAGGCCATGTGGTTGTTGGCAGAATTTCATTTCCTCCAGGGATATTGGACTATGGTCTCAGTTCTCTGGTGTCCTCTCTCAGTTCCTTGAAACTTGGGTCTCCCCATCAAGGCAGCTTGTTTCATCAATCAGCAAGAGAAAGTCAGTTAAGAGAGTCTGCTTGGAATATGGAAGTCACAATCTGTGTAACCTAAACACGCAAGTGACAAACTATCACCTTTGCCATATTCTGTTGGTTAAAAGTAAGTCACAGGTCCTGCCCATACTCAAAGGGAGAGGATTGCAATGGGAGCCACATCAGAAGCTACATACTGGAAACAACTCTCATTTTAGGAAGAGCAGTCTATCATAATGATTGAGAGGGAGGCTTTCCCTGTCATTAATAACTGACTTCAGTTCTCAGATCTGCCATTTCCTGACTGTGCAACCCAAGGCAGCTTACCTGGCCTCTCTGAGCCCTCATTTTGGCACCTTCCCCACTGGATTGTTGTGATCTCAAATGAGAAATGACATGCAAAGCCTTGCAGAATGCTAAGCACTCGTTCAGTGTCAGCCACTGGCTGTTCTTTTCATCATTGCTTCCCCCACACCTTCTCTTGAAGTAACAGTAGACTTCTTTAAATTTCAGAGTAGCCTAAAACTCCCCCAGTGCTCTCAGATTTGGTTATTCATGTGGAAATCCAGTCCTGTGGGTAGGTACCTGGACACAGAGATGCTGCCATTCCGGCTGTGCAGGTCCTCCCTTGTTTGTCCAGGGCCTCAGGATTGAGGAACACAGGTGTTTGACCTCAGGAGGGCTGTAGTTTCCAGCTATGGTGACCACTCTCAGAATGGGGCTGGTGGGACTCCCTGAAGTGTCCCCTCCTGGATCTCTGCACGGAGCAGCCTCTTCCTTGTGGTGGAACTGGCTGTGGTGACCTAAGGGTGTGTCCAGCTGAGCCCACCAGACCTCCCCACATCCTTGCATATCTGGATGGGGTCCCAAGGGCAACCCAAGATGACTTCAGTCCATCTGCAGAACTGAGAAGGCAGAGTGGGAGATGGAGCCTTTCTAGTCTGCATGCTCACCTTGGCCTTAATCATGCCAAACAGATTAAGGATGCCTTTGCGTATGCCTGGTAAGAATGCCCTGCCATCTTCTCTTGTCTCCCTGCCCTTCCCCTCCACCCTCTCCACTTTGCTATCCTCACGCTTTCACTCCTGTAGCCCCCAGAGCAGAGAACTCTTGCAGAAGATCCCTGCTTGGGCACTGTGCGCTGCCCTCCGTTCCCCTTCCTTTTGACCCCTGCCTTCATCCTTCACATCCACAGAACCTGTTCTTGGTCCCAGTGCTGGCCTTCTGGAGCTGTGGGAGAATTTTCTGGGGTCATGCTGTGCCATTGTCTCATTCTGGAGGAGAGATGATGCCTTGAAGGGTCACTTCTTCCTTTTTCCCATAGATGATCTGATAATGTCTAATGTGAACATATCCCCAGCTTCCTGGATAAAAATTCCCTGGAATCTGTATTAGAAGTGGAGCCCTCAGCCCCCTTCCCTGGAAAGCCAGGTTCCAGGGTCATAGGATGGGACCTGAAACTTGTGTTTTTAGTAAATGCCCAGCCAATTCCTATCATGAAGGCAGAAAAAACACTAATCTAAGCTTGCTGACACTAAGACCTAGTCCACCTTCCTCAGTGTTTTGAAGATAGAAAGATCTGAAAACCTGGGCACCCTCCATTGACAAGGGCTTCTCTCGGAATCAATGCTGTGGGAGAGAGAGGCAGAGATTTTAGAACAATTTTATTTGCCAAAAGTTTTCTGTAGTTACTGCCCTTTAAATCCTCCTTCCTCTTACATATGCAAGCGAATGCTAAGTGAGGAAGTGTTTTTATTTATGGTGTTGTATTCAGATGATTAGAAAAATACAGTGCTGAGTTGACAGTGGCACAGCTGGGCCATCCAGACGTCAGACTTCCCCATGTGGACTTGTGAGAGCTCATTTCATGTGCACATGTTCCCCACAGCCTGGCCTCTTGACAACAGATGTGAGAAATTACAGTGAGGATATTGCTTTCGTTTCTACAGCTGTCACCCAGACACTGGAAAGGGTGTTCGTCTAGGACTGAGTGGGTGGGTGCACTTGATCATTATTGAGTGAAGTTAAATGTCTTAGGATTCCCCAGAATCACTAGTCCTGTCCTGGGGGAAGGAAAGCAGTTTCAGGGAGCAAGGAGTGCCCGTCTCGGCTATTCTTGTGGCCTCTAGAGACAGCGCACTCAAGTAGCATTACTAACATGCTCTTGGAGAAATAGTCATAAAGAAGATTTCTGCATTTCCCTAGAACTATGCAGGCATCCATAGTGTTATTCTGTGGCTTTTGCATGAGGCTCAAATGGTAAATTGATTTTCTAGGAAAAGATTTCTCCTCAAAAGCTTTCTTTTTCAATAGCAATTTTTCTACAGTCAGGGTGGCTTCAGAGACTGCTTTGGCTAAAAGTACTCCATCCAGAGACCAGTGCATTTTGAGAATTTAAAAAATTAAGACTGCTGGGGCTGGAGTGGTGGCTCAGCGGTTGGAGTGCTTGCCCAGTATGTCCAAGGACCTGGGTTCAAACCCCAACATCACATACACAACTAAGTGTCGGAGAAATAAAGACCAGATGAAAAAATAAATAAAATAGATTCTCTTTCTCTCACTCTCTCACTTTTTTTTTTTAAAGAGAGAGGGACAGTGAGAGAGAGAGAGAGAGAATCAATTTTATTTAGTTTTTCGTGTGGCTTTTGTTGCACCAAGACTTCGTTGTGTATGTGGTGCTGGGGTTTGAACCCATGTACTAACACACGCCATTCAAGCGCCATAACTGCTGAGCCACCACTCCAGCCTCTCTCCCTCTCTCTTTAAAAAAAAAAAAAAAGCCTTCTAATAAGTACTTGTTAAATCTGTAGCGTTTTTGTGGACAATTGGGTTATTTTTACATGCTGGTGGCTTTTTTTTTCAATTTTCATTTTATTTTGAATACTTTAAAGGATTTTTGAGACAGCTTGCCTAAAGACCCTCTCTTCAGAAATAAATATATTTTGTAATGAGTCTATGTTTCATTTTTGTGTTACTTTGTGAAGTAGATACCTTAAAATATATCTGTGTAGTTAAATCCATTACAATTTTTATTCATCAGCCTTACTTGTTAGTGCCTATTGTCAGGATCTAATTAATCTCCACTAAACAGAAAGAAACACAGATAATGTGCTAATTTGGTTAACGATCACATGAAGAGTTTACAGGCATGAAAAAGGCAGAAGAGTACAGAGCAAAACTAGCAAGAGAGATGGATTTGAAAGGTTTTACATAAAAGGTCTACTTAAAACTTTGAGGCTTGATCAAGTTGTAAAATCCTTAAATTGTTCCAAAAATAGATACAAGGACATAAAATAATTCCATCATTCAAAAAATGCTGCAAATCTGAGAGGTTACTTTATAGAAATATAACATTAAGCCACACATAGGTTGCACAATCTTTCATTTATTGCAGAATCCGCCCCCCAGAAAAAATTTGAATTGGTTCCATGGTCCTAAGAATACCAATAGGATGTTAGAAAAGAACAGGGCACTTGACAGAGATGCAGAAAATCAACGGAGAGCTGCAGTTTAAGCAAATTGCTCATTAGGCCAGTTGCCCCGCAAATGTGGAGTGTGGGTTGTGGAAACCACTCATTGGTGTCTCTTTTCCTCCTTTCTTCCCTTTTCTTATTTTAATTGTCCTCATGCATATGTATTTTTCTGAATAAGCTATTTAAAATCTTTTGGGGCAATAGGTGGCCTAGAAATCTTCAATTATACACAAAAGTCATGTTGCATCAACTCACACGTCTATCTCTCCTTTTGCAGAGAACAGCCCATCTTCACCACCCGAGCGCATGTCTTCCAGATCGACCCCAGCACCAAGAAGAACTGGGTGCCCGCAAGTAAGCAGGCTGTCACCGTTTCCTATTTCTACGATGTCACGAGGAACAGCTATCGGATCATCAGTGTGGATGGAGCCAAGGTACTGCCCCACCTGCTGATTTTAACATTCTCGCATATTTTCCTTTCAAAGTAATATCAGACCTTTGAAAAGTGGGAGGAAAAAGATGTACCCAGAACCTGCTATCTTAACCCAGAAGTTATCATCATAATGTCTGTGTAGTCACGTCTCCTGCTCTTTTGTCCATTTAAAATTATGGCAAGTGAGTAAAAAGCAGATTTCCCTATTACCACTCTGTCTTTGTAGCTAACGTTTTAATGCCTCTATAATAATTCCAGCAGGGGCCTATAATGCTCTTGATTTCTCCCCTATGGTTGGATCTTTAAGTGGCTTCCGATTTTCCTCTACTACAGATAATGAACATTTTCATGTACTAAATATCCTTAGTTGTTCATCATAGATCTATTTCTTTCTTTTTAATATTTCCTTAGGTTCGATTCCTAGAAGTAATATTATAGGTCATGATATTAACACTTTATGGCTCTGGGAGTGAATTGCCAAATCGCTTTCCAAAAGGAGTCTTTCTTCCAACATGTATGAAAATGCCAGTTTATTGTGCCCTTGCCAGCACTGGGTATTATATCTAGTCTGGTTCTGATGTTATTAGATAACAGAGTCAAATTTTATTAAATGGCTTTAGAGTGTTTGAAGTATGTTTTTTTTCCTGGTTTTTTTTTTTTTGTTGTTGTTGTTATTCTTCTATCTTTCTCCATATTTTTGCCATCTTATTATGGAAGTAGATTTAAGAGATGCCAGCAGAAGTACCACCATGTCTTTTTAAAAATAAATAAAATAAACCCACTCACTGTTTTATAGTGTCTGTCTTTAGTCTGCATCTACCCTGCCAGACATTTTTATATGTTGTCACCTGAAATTCAATGTGTCTACAGCTGAATTCACCTTTTAAATTCTCTGTACCATGTCTGTTTTTATTTCCTAATTATTTGACTTAAAAAAAAAGAACAAAACACAAGTCATTCCTTTTTTAAGTTTGACAAATGAATCTGCCTTTGAAGTATCACCCTGTTTTGGTACTGTAATAGCTCTTTCCCAGGCACTGTGTTGCAGTAGCCTCTGGCTGGCCTTCCCATTCCTGCCTGTGTTCTTTCCTGACTTCTGCCTCTAGGTCAGCCTTCCTAGGCAATGGGAAGTAGGGAATTGGGGACTGGGCTGTAGGTCAGAGCATGGGTGTAGGTGTCTCCCCATACCTCACAGAGTAGAAGGCATGGGGAAGCCTCCCTTGGAAGATTCCCCAGGTTAGGGACAAGAGCCTGATGGAATCTCCTGAGCTGGTGAGAAGCCCTGTTTTAATTCTCCCTTTAGTCTATGTTCTTTAAGTGCCTTGTTTGTGCTTTCAACACCATGGCCACTGCAGATGAGGTGGCTTGGCCTGTGATTCTCTTTCTTCTAGTTGCCACCTCCCTTTCTCCTACCCAGAAAGGGAGCTCAGAACTTCTCATTTTATAGCAGAGGTCTAGGGAGAGGCAGTGACTTGGCCAAGCTCACACTGCTGGAGAGGCGAGGCAGGCTGTTGCTGGCGAGCATCTTAAAATACACAGGAATCGTTTTTTTCCACCTGTGCAATCAGGATAATAGTGCAGGCGGGTGAGGCAGGTGAGTAGTAAGGAAGTGTGAAAGTACCTGGTACATAGTAGGTAGGTGCCTCATTTTTTATTTATTTTTAATTCTTTTGTTTTTTCCTTCTGGGAGACATGGTGATGCTACAGTTGTAATTACCACTTCTCTTCTCTGTACTTCTGAACTGGAATTGCCTGGATTCTTTCCAGAATGTTCTGATAGGGATGGGGAATTGAGCTGACCTGCTTCCTTTTATCTGTAGATTCTGTCAGTTCATCCGCCATCCTTAGAGGGTTTGCACTTTTGTCAGTTGAGCTATCCAAGGATATATTGGGCTTCACTTAACTATAGATAAAGCAGCTTTCTTAGAACAAGTGCTTTAGCCCTGTTAGGTAGGCTTTTAGTAATTTGTCAGTGTCAGCCACCGTATCATTATGGCTCTGCAGTTCCTGAAGGCTGTGACAGCATGGTGGAGTCCGAGCCAACTGAGATGGCTGTGAGAAATCAGATTGGTATAGGAGGGTGGAATAAGGCCTTATCTGCGGAGCAGAGCTAATTTAAGCCCAGTGTGGGGGATCCATCAAGTTAGGCACTTAAAAATTGGGAATTGGAAACCTAGGTTGTTGGTCACTGCTGAAATATGGAGATGGAGTTGGAGAATCTCAGTCTACCGCCCCACCCCAGCACATGCATACTTCACACCATGGTGCCCAGCCACCTCATGTTCCCAGAGCCCACCCAGAGTTCTAGTTTTACAAACATTGTAGCACCAGAGAACTGTGACAAAGCCTTGTTCTGCAGAAGGCCCTGGAAAGTAGAGAGGAAGGAACAGGACTTAGGCCTTTAATTATCATCAGCATTCAGGGATTAGAAGTAGGGGCAAGTTTCTTCGATGGAGAATGGGAACATAGAACACTGGATGTGATCCCAGCACCACCTCAGCCCTGCTGGACCCATTCTTGACCCACTGAGTAACACTGAGTGAAACCAATAGCCAGGCCTAGATAAGATCCTGTGCCTGCCTGCAGCTGTTCCACAGTCAGGTGGGGCATGGAGAAAAGACTGAAGAGTAGCATCTGCGGCCACTGTCTGATGTCCCACAGCTTGCACCTTCCTCGCCAATTGTTGGGGTACTAATTGCCCTAGTCCAGGTTCTACCCTGTCTGGATATTCTGAATGGATTGCCTTCCTTCCTATGGACTGGAACAGGGTGCTGTATACTGAGCTGACTGTTATCTGTCTGTACTGATGCCAGTGCCTTCTCCTCATAGGCTCTTATCCATTGTTTTTGTCTGTCCCACCCCATCTCTGGTCAGTCAGCTAGGTTCTCTTCTTATTCCTGGTTTTATGTTCACTGGCCTTCCAAGCCTGCTACTTGCTCCACTGTACACCCAGGTCTCAGGTGACTGGAGAATGATGTCATGGACTGACCACTCAGATGTGGATGCAGCTGGGCTAGGGGACTGCGGATACTTCCTGGCTTCCCCCGTTATTGTGTTTTACCACATTGGGACAACCCCACTTCATTTTAGGCCTTTGATTCCCAAATGTTGATCCCAGCTGAGATGATAATTTAACCTTTGGGCCACGTTTTAGCCTGTGAGTTGTATCTCTGTGACCTTGGACAGGTCTGGGGCCTGTGGCTAGGCCTTTCTCTATTGGCCATATCAAATTCTTACGTTGAGCTTCTGCTTGCCAGGTGTCCTGCACAAGGCAGAGGACTGTTGCAAGCAGAAGAGCAAGCCTGCTCTACCCCTCCCAAATGGAGTAGATGTGCTTCAAAAACCAGGTGCTGGTATGGAAGGGCCTTGGAAGTCAACTTTGTTTGACATAGTCTTACATATTGGAGGGAATTGTTACATGATCATGTATACATGGATATTGACAAAGTGTGTTAAGGCTGATCCTAGGTCCAGGATCTAGGACCTGTCTACTCCCCTCTCTCATGTCTCCTCTGTGTTACATCCATGTTATAGATAGAAATAAGCATATACATTACATGGATATTAATTTTGAAATTTCTGAGTTTCTCTGCCTGCCTGTGTATAGTTGGGCTTCTCATAGGAGTTGAGAGTTCCCAGTTATGTTGATAACTTCCCTTATCCCTTCCTCCCCACTCTGCCTCCCTCCCTTTTCCCACCACCTTCATAGATATGGTTCCCCCTGTTTATGTGAAATTTTACCTATGTTGATATTATCATTTAAGCTTAGCTAACTTTAATCCTATCATAGATTTTACTCTACCCTCAACATATGAGAGAAAACGTTTCATCCCTAAGTCTCTGAGTTTGGGATATTTCACTCAGCATAATTTTTCCCATCTCCATCCATTTGGCTGTAAATGCCATGATATTGTTCTAATAGTAGTTTAGAACTCCATTGTGTGTGTGTGTGTGTTTGTGTGTGTTTGAATCCACTCATCCAGGGAGGGGCATCTCGGCTGGTTCCATAGTTTAGCAATAATAAATTGAGCTGCTATAAACATTGATATAGCAGTGTCTCTGTAGTATGCCAATTCTAGCTCTTTTGGGAAAATACCCAGAAGTGGGATAGCTGGGTCATAAGGTATTTCCAACCCTAGTTTTTTGAGGAGCCTCCACACAGCTTTCTAGATTGGCTGTATAAGTTTGCAGTACCACCAACAGTGTGATAGTGTTCCTTTCTTCCCACAATCCCTCCAGCATCTGTTATTGTTTGTATTCTTCATTTTTGCCACTCTGACTGGAATGAGGTAGAAACTTATTGAAGTTTTGATTTGCATTTTTTGGATTGCTAGTGATGTAGAACATTTTCTCTTATATTTGTTGGATTTTTGAACTTCCTCCATTGAGAAGTTTCTGTTTAGTTCCCTAGCCCATTTTTTGATTGGATTATTTGTGTTCGGTCTTTTGAGTTCTTTGTATATTCTGGATATTAGTCCCTTGTCAGAGACATAGCAGGCAAAGACTTTCTCCCATTCTGTAGGTTCTCTCTTGACACTCTCAACTAATTCTTTAGCGGTGCAGAAGCTTTTCAGTTTAGTGGTGTCCCACTCATTTATTCTTGACTTTAACTCTTGCTCTATGGAAGTCTTGTTAAGGAAGGAGGTGCCTACACCAATGTCATGGAGTGTTGATCCTATTTTTTCTTCTAGCAATTGTATAGTTGCTGGTTTAATTTCTAATTCTTTGATCCATTTCGATTTGATTTTTGTTCAGGGTGAAAAATAAGGATCTAATTTCAGTTGTCTGAAGTTTGTCCAGCACCGTTTGTTGAACAGGCTGTCTTTCCTCCCCACTATGCTTTTGCCACCTTTGTCAAATATCAGATGGTTAAAGATTTGTAGGTTTGTCTCTGTATCTTCTAGTCTGCTCCATTGGTCTTCATGTCTGTTTTGATAGCAATACCATGCTGTTTTTGTTACTATAGCCCTGTAGTATAATTTCAGGTCAGGAATTGTGAGACCTCCTGCTTCCTCTTTCTTGCTTAGTAATGTTTTGGTTATTCTGGGTTTCCTGTTATTCCAAATGAATTTGAGAATTTTTTTTTAAATCCATGAAGAATGTCTTTGGTATCTTGATGGGGATTGTATTGAATCTGTACAGGACTTTCAACAGAATGGCCCTTTTAATTATATTGATTCTGCCTAACCAATAACATGAAATGTTTATCCATCTACTCAGGTCTTCTTCAAATTCTTTTTTAATGTTAGATAGTTTACATTGTAGAGATCCTTTATATCATTTGTTAGATTAATGCCCAAGTATTTTATTCTTTTTGAGGTTATTATTAATGGAACTGATTTCCTCTTCAGTGGAATTGCTGCAGGAGTATAGGAAAGCTATTGATTTATGAGTGATGATCTTATAACTAGCCACTTTGCTAAATTCATTTATAAGCTCTAGTAGTCTTCTGATTGAGCTTTTTGGGTCTGCTAGGTATAGGATCATGTCATTGGCAAAAAGGGATAGCTTGAATCTTGGAAGTCATTTTGAGCAAAGGCCACACCAGACCCAGCCACTGTGTAAACTGTGAGCAGCTTGAAGAGCACAGGCTTCCCGGGAGTGGCAGAGTTATAGCTGGCAGCTTTAACAGCTGTCATTCCACACCAGGCACAGCAAGCTCCTCTTCCCTGTCCAAGCATTTGTCATGCTCTACTTGGGGAAGGATACATGAAGAGCTGGTCCTACTCCTGAGAGCAGTTGGTGGTGTTCATCGTAGGAAGGCTCCACATTCAGATCTATTCTTCATCTTGTTGAAACAGTAAAGCATGTCCTTTCCTCATGGACAGTATTGCATGTCTCAGTTCTAGCTCCTACCTAGGTAGTGGGCAGGAATACTGCTGTGTGTTGCCTTAGCGTCACCCACGCTCTAGGGAACTATGTGGATCCATGCTGGTGTGTGAGCTCTTTGCGGTGGGGGAAGGGGGAAAGACCATGCCTGGCTTATCTTTGGAGTTTCAGCACCAAGCCAGAGTGAGCAAACACCATAGCAGCAGGTAGGGGGAGTGAGCAGATAATGAGGTGAGGCCTACAGCAGGTATATAGTGGCAGAGAAGGATAGTGGGCAGGGACATGGTCACTGCCCACTATCACAAGGAAGAACCAAGGACCAAAACCTTAGTGGACCGAGGATTGCCCTGTTCATGGACGGTGGACAGATGGGGGCCACATGAGGGCAGCTTCCAACACCCAGCTTCTCAGAGCATTACTATGAGCCACGTGGCACACACCAAAGGCCATAAGATTTATGGTGAGTTTTTGGCAGAACAGCCAACTATATTTTAAAGAAGCTCCATTTCCAGAGCATTTGTTAATTGAGCCATCACAGCGCTTGATTTCATTGTGCTGCTGGAACTCATTATAGATCCAGTTAATCACTGCCACTCTTACTAGGAATTGCCTTGCCTGTGGGCACGGCTTGCTGAAGCAGGTGCTTCTCCCAGGTGCTCTGGATAACACTGCTGTCCTTGATTCTCAGTTATTTATAGGATCATAAAAAACGTGGTCTGGAAGAGACCTTGGAGGTCATCTGTTCTACAGATAGTTAGCAGAGCACGCTGTGTCCCAAGCCCTGCCTTATCATGATGGTTTGGCAGATATAAGCCTGAAACCCTGGCTAGTTTGAAACTTTCTTCTAGGAATGTAAAATTGGTTTCAAGAACACTTGTAGGATCTCCTCTTCCACCCATCATTGTAGTTTCCTTTTTTGAATAAATATTAGTCACCTTCTGTTAAGGGAGTGAGCATCTGGAAGGTTTCTACCACACAGTAGGGCTTCAACAAATGTTGGTTTCTCTTCTTGTGTGTGTGTGTGAGAGAGAGAGAGAGAGAGAGTGTGGGAGAGAGGGAGAGAGAGAAAGAGAGAGAGAGAGAGAATCATTTTTATTTATTTTTTTTTCATCTAGTTTTAGTTTCTCTGACACTTAGTTGTGTATGTCGTCCTGGGGTTTGAACCCAGGTCCTTCCGCATGTCAGGCAAGTGCTCTGCCGTGGAGCTACCACTCCAGCCTGTCTGTGGGTTTTTTGTTTGTTTCTTTTGTTTTTTTTTTATAAAGAGAGAGAGAGAATTTTATTTATTTATGTGGTTTTTGTTTCTCCAACACTTAATTGTGTATGTGGTGCAGGGGTTCAAACCCAAGTCCTCAGACTTGCCAAGCAAGCACTTTAACTGCTGAGTCACCTCTCCAGTCCCCTGTCTGTGATTTTTTTTTTTTTTAAAGCCTCTTTTAGTAATGCCCTTGGGATGTGGAGAAAAGGTACACTTACACATTGTTGGGTGCACCACTCTGGAAAGCAGTTTGGAGATTTCTTAAAAAAAACTAGGAATAGATCCACCATTTGACCAGCTGCCCCACTCCTTGGTGTATATCCAAGGGACCTAAAAGTGGCATATTATGTTGATGCAGCCACATCAGTCTTCATAGCAGTTCAATTCACAAAAGCTAAGCTATGGAACCAACCAAGGTGCCCTTCCGCTGATGAACGGATAAAGAAATTGTGGCACATACATACAATGGACTACTACTCAGCTGCAAATGATGAATGACATTATGTCATTTGCTGGCAAATGGATGAAACTGGAGGACATCATGCTAAGTGAAATAAGCCAGTCTCAAAAAACCAAAGGTCAAATGTTCTCTCTGATATGTGGAGGCTAATCTGAAATAAGGAAAAGAACAGATGAATAGTCAAAGGAGAAGGAAATGGAGGAAGAAGGAATGAAATAGGGAAAGTTAATGGAAGGAATCAGACTTAATTTGCTTATGCTTATATATAAACATATAGTGAATCTCATAAATATATATATATATATATATATATATATATATATCAACAAGTCACTAAAAAACCCAACTATTTAGTAAATAACAGAAAGACCAGTAGAGGAAAGAGAAAGGAAGGGGGTGGGGGATACTGGGGACTGAATTAGAATAAGTTATACTGCATGGTTTTATAAAAATGTTAATGTTTATCCTATTGTCACATAATCTAAAAAGAACAGAGTGTGGGAGGAAGGGAGAGAAAAGGGAAATGCAGGAACCGAGTTAAAACAAGGTACATTCCAAGATTTAATATGTTTGTCATTGTATATACTATTGTCATATGCATAAAAATGTTCTTCATAGGTATAAAAATTATGTCGCTATACTTGGGTATATTAGAATAAATATATACCCCAGAAAGAGAGGCAAGGGACCAGAGAAGGGAGGTAGGGGAGTGCAGGGGGGGCGGGGATGTTGCCAAATTATGTTGGTGTATTGTATGCATGTATGAATATGTGACAGCAAATCCATCATTATGTACAAATATAATGCACTAATTTAAAAAAATGCCCTTGGAAGCAGGCAGCGTGTTTTTTAATTGCTGTAACAGTCCATCCTCGTGTAGAAAAGTTCTCAGTTCTCTCAACTTGCAACTCCCTGGATTTGGGAAAGTCTTCCATGAAAAGGAATTGTGTGACATGCCTCCCTTTGTCATGAGCAGCTTCTGCTAAAGCCCAGAGCAGGAAAGACTAGAGACTTAGCTCTTTGCTTCTTCCAAGTAGCTCTTGATTACATGTATTTTCTGCATTTCATGAAAACTTGGTTCCAGTGATGTGCAGGCACTGGATCTTTTACTAGGGTGTCTTCATTTCCAGTAGAAGTTTCAGAGAACTAATGAGAAAGGCAGGTGCCTGGGAGCTTCTCTTCCCCACTCCCCAGGAGGTGCAGTTCTCATCAGGTTCATCATCCTGCTGAGACAGCACTCGCCTGTATCCTCATTCTCCACTCTCTGGGGTCCTAGAACTTCATTCTTGCTTGATTTCCTCCTCTCATGACATCTGCGTTTCTTCACCCACTTCTTCCTGTCCTGCCCAGACCTCTTCTCCCTTTGTTTCTTCCTGCTGTGCGGCATCCTCCACTAATGTAACTCCCTCCCTGTTCATCTCATAGTTGTCTTCTGCCCCATATTTCTTCTGAGATTGGAACCTGCAGGCACAGCCACTTCTCTCTCTCCACCATGAATTTTCCATTATCTCTGTGCAGGAAGGGCACTTCCAGCTCTCTCCGTAATCCTGAAAATTAGCTTCCCTGATAACTGGTTATTTTTTGTGGATTTTGTTTTTAACTGTTTATATGGCCTATTTAACATCTAATAATTATGTGAACCCTCATGTATTCCCCACTCAGTTGAAGAAGTGTGTGCTTTACCACCTTGCCTCAGAATGGATAGATACCTTGACTTCTAATATGACTACAACCTGATCAACCCCTGTTTAGTTGCAGATAACACAAATTTTTGAAAGTGCACTGCATACAACTGGCCTTACTTAGCCACGTAGTAAGCTGTAGAGTATCGGTTCTTTACATGATCATGTCATAAGCTGGGAGCTGTGGCTCACTGCTGCTGCCCAGAATCATGAGAAGGCACTGTACTGCATATCGCTAGCCCAGCAACAGATCAGAATTCAAAATTTGAAATATAGTTTTTGCTGAATGAATCGCTTTCACACCATGGTAAAGGCAAAGGCTCTTACGTTGAGCCTTAAGTTGGGGACTGTCTCTACTTCAGAAGTCCCTTTATAGGCCTCTTCCTAATCACATGCTCCTCCACGTACCTTCAAGAATTACCACCATCTTGAAATCTGTGTTAAATATTCCCTTGCTTTTCTTTATAGTTTTGTCATATGCATGTGTATTTCTAACCAGAGTGACAAACTTTCTCTAATGGCTGGAGAGTATATTTTACTTATTTGCTTATTTTTTACAGACTGTATATGCTCTGTTGCAGCTATTCTACTCTTCTTTTATATCAAGAAAAGACCCATATATCAATATGTAAATGAATAGACATGGCTTTATTCCAATAAAACTTTATTTACAAAAATAGGCTGTAGGTCAGATTTGGCAGAGGGCTATAGTTTGCTGACCCCCTCCCCTAAACAATACATTATCTAGTTTGGCCTGTTTTTTGACCTTTTTACTGATAGAATCATACTGGAGACATTCTTGTGTGTGTTCTTCTGTAATATCCCCCGTTTTTTAATTTAATGTACATTTGCCAGACATGGTAATGCATACCTACAATCCCAGTGACTTGGGAGGCTGAGGCAGGAGGATTGCAAGTTTGAGGCTCAGGAATTTAACAGGGCCCTTAGCAACTTAATGAGATCCTGTCTCAAAATAAAAATAAATAAAATTTAAAAAGGACTGGAGATGCCACTTAGTGATTAAAATGCCCCTGGGTTCGATTCCCAGAAACAAAGAAAAAGAAATTTAATGTACATTTTTGTGATTCATCCATGTTGATGCCTGTAGCCTTGGTTAATCTTCCTGGTAGATAGTATTTCATTGTATGAATATATCCATTTATTTATCCATTCTTCTGGAGGTAGTCATTGTTTTATCAAACATTGTGCCTGTGAACATTCTTATACATTTCTCCCTATACCTATTTAAAACTTTCTTTCTGAAATTTACTGAGGAGTCAAATTGTTGGGTGTTTAAAATGTGTATTTTCAACATTAGTAGAGTAAGCCACCTTGTTTTTCAAGTGATTTTACTAATCTCTGAGGGCTTCTGTGGCTCCACATCTTTGTCAGGACTCTTGGTATCATCTGATATGTTTTGAATTTGATGAGTACATAATAGGTAATGCAGTTTCCACATTACTAGTGAAATTGTGCTTACAGCTCATGTCCATCAAACTCACCTCATTCTCCCCAGTGTTACAAGAGAAGGATCACTTACCCAAAACTAAGCCTCCTTCAGTCCCTTAGGTCCTAGCTCTTAGTCCCCAACCTCAGAATGTCTCTGCTGTCCACACAACTACACTGTGCATTCACCTCTGCAGACACCAAGCAGAGAAAAGTCTTTTCATATGTGTACACTTTCATTTACACCTTAGGAGGGTGAAAGTGAGAAATGAGTCAAAGCCTCAAAGAGAAGCAGGCCTTCCAGGTGCACAGTTAGCCAGCAGGGGAGGGGTCTGAGAGGAGCAGACACAGAAGGAGTGGCACTTAGAAGCTTCTGTCTGCACAGCTTGTCAGGAGGGCTTAGTCTTGGCCAAGCCAAGTATAACACTGGATGGTCTGCCCCTATTGGTAGGAAGTGAAGAAGGAAGATCCTGGGGTTAACCATTTTTGACAGCATAATTGCCCAGGATGTCACTCTTGCTGCTTTTGTGAAGGTCAGTGAATTTTCTGGGAGGGATGCCAGCCAGCTTCCTCCCTGATTGTGGAGATGGGCTTACTGTTGTGGCTGTAAGATTGTTCAGACTAATTACCTCTGGTGATCATGGCCATGTAGGTGGGTGTTGTAGAAGTAAACAATGGCTTCTTTTGTCCTTTTTCCTTCCTCTTCCTGTTTCTTTCTCCCCTCTGGAGCTGGGCAGTTCCAGAGCCCTGGGTAAGCTATTGGGAGCCCGCTAGGGTTTACAAAGCCCATAGCAGCCAGCCTGAGGAATCTTGAGAGCAGCCTGGTAAAAGAGGGTGAGCTTTCATTTCCTCCCTCCTGGTTGACCTCCAGGTTGTGGGATCCTCTGGACGGTGTTTGGTTCATGCCTGGACACCTTGATGTTGGTGACAGGAAGCATTAGCTGTGTTGAACCAGGGTTGAAGCATTTCCTCAGCAGGTCAGGCCTGTTTAGGGAAGGAGGAGGATATTACAGATCCCACTGCAGAATTCTTATGTGATCATGAAAAACCAACATTTTGTGTCCAAAGAGTGAACAGACCATTTGTCTATTCTGGCCTATGATGGTTGAGTACACAGTTCAGTTTTATGGGTAGGAGGAGCACCTTCGTGTTGGAGATAAAGACATGGGACCCAGGGGATGGGGGTGGAGGGTAGAGGGAGCCTTAGTTCTGGGTAAGTAAATGGACCCTTCTCTTTATACTAGAGAGAATGAGTTGGGGTGAGTTTGATGGGCATAAGTATGTGGGCTACGGGCTGATGTCTCAGAATTTGTTCTCCTTACCCCACCACCATGCTATAGAAGAGAGGAAAGAAATGGGCAGGTGGGATATTAGAGGACTTAGTGGCTGCAGTGTAAAGTCCTATTGGTAAGCTGGGATAGCACGTCTGGACACAATTTTGCTTGATTGACGTAAGCAGTTCTCTTATGAGAGGGTCCATTAACATAGAAAAAGTCTCTTGAGCCATGTAGTAAATTGTATCTCTGAACTTCTACAGACTCAGCACTTTGCTTCTGAGTAAGGTATATAGATTCTAGCAGGCCAGTGTTCAGTTCCTTCTAATAAGAAGCAGGAAAAAATGGATAAATATGATTTAAAGGCATCAGAGAACTGTAGAAATGATGAAGACTAGAAAGATTAAAATTCCAGGGAGATGAAGGCAGACCACTCAGAGATGAAATTGGCAGCTCTCTCTGTCTTGAGAGGATTTGCCAGTTCTGAGTGCAGGCTGAAGATGAGACTTGGCTCACATAGAGGGATGCTGCTGGTGGAAAGAGAAATCAGCAAAGCATTTAGCAGTGACAGGGCTTTCAAACTCATGGCTGATTTTTACCACAAGACATTTGCTGAATTCCAGGTCTGTGGCAGAGTGGAGAGTTAGGCTGTGCATTCCTGAGGCCGAATAAAATTCTCAAATTGACTATGAATAGAAACCAAAGTTCTGAAAGGCAACTGAAAAAAAAAAAACAATGAAGTCATAAAAGGCCTAGAAAGGGTCTGGAGCGGTGGCTCAGTGGTTTCAGCACTTGCCTGGCAACCATGAGGACCTGGGTTCAAACCCCAGCACCACATACACAACTAAGTGTTAAAGCAACTAAGGCCATGTGAAAAATTCAATAAAGTTGTTTCTCTCTTTCTCTGTCTCTCTCACTGTCCCTCTCTCTTAAAAAAAAAAAAAGGCCTAGAGAGAGTGGGAAATTGCCACAAGAGGAGCCATGAGAGGCTTGGACATCTAGCCTTGGTCCCTGCTGCTGTTTGGTCTGCTGCTGGCAGAGAGACCAGCAGAAATCATGATGTCCACATGTGGCTTAAATGATAAAATGGGAGACTTGAGTAGCTCTAAATACATGACCAGTTTTCCCTTCAAGATTTGCTAAATTGGGGCTGGAGTGGTGGCTCAGTGGTTATGGCGTTTGCCCAGAATGTGTGAGGACCCAGATTCACACCCCACCACCATGGACACAACTAAGTGTCAGAGCAACGAAAACCAGATGAAAAACTAAATAAAGTTGATTCTCTCTCTCTCTCTCTCTCACTGTTTCCCTTTCTCTCTTAAAAAAAAAAGATTTGCTAAATTGTGAAGCTATGTGGAATGCACCTCCAAGCAGGATAGATAGATTTTGCTCTTGAAGTCAAGTGATACATACTTTTACCTTTTTAAAACATTTTCTGGTTTCATCACTTTGAACAAGTCACTTGACCTTGTTGAGCCTCAGTTTCCCCCTTCATTAAAAATAAGATTTACATAAAAGGCTGCATGAGCAGATGCCTTAGAAACTGTTACATTCTAAAGAAATAACAATGCCACTGTTGTTATTCCTGCTTGACTGACTTTGGGACAGCCTGGAGCAAACTTGGGAGCTGTCTCTCTTACTCTCTTCAGCCTCTGTCCACTGCCATTCAAGGGGACTTGCAAGGGTTGTGTGACTCATGTAGGTGCATAGGTCTGCAGTGAAGGCAACAGAAAGATCTAAAACCCATCATGTTTCTGGATAGGTCTAGGCGTTGCTTTGTCCTCTCAGATTCTAGGAATTGGGAGATGACCAGGGTTGCTGTTCTAGGATCATGAAATCATTCTGATCCAGCTCCCACCCACATGTCTTCCCTAGCTCTGCTTTGGTACTACCCTGTCAGTCCTGTTCAGGACTGAGCCAGAATCATACCAGCCTCTGAGGTCTCAGAAGCTTTTCCCTATACCAGCCTATGGTTCGGATCTGCATTTTCCACAGCCCTCTCCTCTGCCCCATTTCTTGATGGTATCCAGTAACAGCAGGCGGATGACTTTAGTGTGTTTGCTAGCTTCGTATCTTTAGTTAATCAGAAGACCTGACATACAGTAAGTGCTCAGTAAGTGATGAGTGCATGAGTGCTGCAAATCACCCTTTTACCCCTCTGGATCCACTCTCTGTGCTTCTTCACCCTGCTCTGCCTCCTGAGAGCCTCACCTGCAGATGACATCAGTGGGCTCCCAGGTCCTCTGGCTTCTGGTTGGGTTTGGCCAATGGCAAATGAATATCAGAGGGAAAGACAGGAAGGCATTTATTCCCCTGGCTGTCCCTCCTGTGAGGTCTCCTGTGCTGACTGTGTCCTTCAACAGAGGGTCACCTCCCTTTTCAAGGCAGCTTGCTTCATATGACCCTCCATTTTAAGGTGTCACCTCTCCACCCCTTCACCTTTTTCAGGCCAAGGAGTAGTGACAGCTAGCACCAGGTCCCTGCTCCATCCTTTACAGTTTCCTTATGCCTTGCTCACACCTGTATAATTAGGTTTTTTAAATAAATTCACTCTACAAATTATCCTAATTGGAGTGTACCTTCTTCTTATTGGGAAGCAGCAGGCTCCAGTTGCCTATGGCGATTTTAAATGGTTTGAACTGGACATTGGAGCTGCTGGTGATTTAAACAGGTACATAGTGTAGTTCTTCCAAGAATGTGTGCCAAGGCTAGCTACCAAGGGCACTCTGATGCATGCAGCTTTGAGGCAATAAATAGAAGATTTGGAAACTATACTCTGCTTAGGAGAGATGTTCTCCCATCCCATTGATGATGTGTAAGATCTTATTTTAGACTGGACTACCTGTTGTTTGGTATCTAAAATTTCCCATTTTAATGGTTGTGAATCTGACTCAACATGGCATGTTCCAGAAGAACTTAGGGCCAAATATAACAGGGCAGGGAAGTACGCTATAAGCACTGGATTTGCCAGCAGAAGACATTTTGAGGAGTGACTGTGGTGTCCGATTCAGTGTTTTACATTTCTGCTCTAACGTTTTGCTACAGGTGATCATAAACAGCACAATCACACCGAATATGACTTTCACTAAAACATCGCAGAAGTTTGGGCAGTGGGCTGACAGCAGAGCCAACACCGTGTTTGGTTTGGGATTTTCCTCTGAACAACAGCTGACAAAGGTATGTGGTCCTTTCCTCAGAACAGTAAAGTACCCCTAGAACAGTTATACTGTTCTAAAGGATTTTATTTTGTGTATTATATGTATCAGGAGTGTACATTTCCATATAATGTAAAAAGAAAGGTTTACAAATGAACAGTGCAACCAGCTAAATCCAAGTGTCATACCAATTGAAACATCAAATAAACCTTGAACAGTGAAAAAAAAAAAGAACAGTAAGTACCACATCAAATGCCGCTGTCATTCAGAAAACAAGGGATGGAGTGGTGCTCTTGGTGAGCAGGAGTCCTTTCTGGTCTTGCACTTCGCTCTTCTGGTATCACAGAGCTGCCAATGCAAGTGCCCTTTGCAGAAAATCAGGTTCCTTGAAAATGGGAAATCCATCTCTGACAAATACTCCTTTGGGGCCTGAGGTTGCAGCATGAGGAAGCAGGGAGGCCAGTCTTTCCCGAAGTCCAGGTGTCAGCCTCTGCTTCCTGTGAACAGCAGAGTCAGGGGACTTGTTTGCCAAAATTGTATCTCTAGATTTTCAGGACCCCTGTGAGGGAACAGTTGTTGGAGGGTCACTTCCTCAGGACTCTGAGGAAGAGACCATGGCCCTGCTGCTAGCAGCAGTGCATCTTGATGGGACAGGCTCATTACGTCTTTTAAAGGATGGCACAGTTTTTCTTTACGGTCAGCACTCAGTGATTCTCTGGAGCCCTCAGAGGAGGGGAATAAAGTGATCCTTAGTAGGATTTCCTAGCCTGGAGTCACCTCACCTCTTCAAATGCCGTACAGTGGTGTGTGTGAGTGTGGAGTTCCTAGAGAGAAGTTTCATAGCTTTGATTCATTCTCCAAGGGAGGACTAGAAAGGTATTGGAGAGCATATCAGAGCTGGCTGTGGGCTTGAGGTAGCTGAGGGAATAAACTGATGGCCTCTGACAGCCTTACTCCAACATTTTAAGGGGCTGAGACCTGTTTTAGAAGAATAAACTTCCTTTTAGGATTGCAGAAGAGCCTTGTGGAAGTGTTAAGAATGTTTGTGATGAAAGTAATATTGACCCAGGAATTTATTAGAAGAAGTCAGAGTATCTCAAGGAATCCAAGGGAGAGTTGAAAAGCCAGGCCAGCTGGAGTTAGGCAGGCTTCCAGAAGCATGACTCTAGGAGTTTTTTTCTCTAGACTGCTGCCATGAACATCTGTCTGACTGCCTGGCCAGGTATTTATTGAGCTGCTCTGCTGACACTGTGCTAGGCTCTGAGGAGGCTGTTCCCAGGAGGCATGCCATAAAATTCCAGATTCTTGGAGAATTCACAGAGTTGCCTGCCTCAGCTACTGGAGTTCCCTGTGTGTACTGTATTGTGAGATGGGGAAGAGGAGCAGGATCCACCAGGGCACAGAGAATTTGTGTAAAGTGGAACAGGTGTGATTGATGGTGCCTGGTAGGGGTGAGCAGTCAGAGCCCTGCCTGATGTGGGCAGGGGCTTGCATGGTTTTCCCTCCAGAGTGGTGCCCAGTGGGGGAGGGGTTTTATGGCTTGCCTCCTGGGAACAGGCAGCACCCCTACACTGGGAGGCTTCCCAACCTGCCTCATACCAGAGGAAGGCATTTGAGAGCCTTAGACTGCTGGGGAAGCTTCTGGATCCTGCCTGGGCCCATTGTCACACAGGGTCCTGATCCTGAAGCCCAGGATGGGCTGCTTCCTGGAACAATTTCTTTGGAATTTGGAGGAATTGAAGTAGCTAGGAAGGATAAAGGGGGAAAGTTTCTATGAAAAGATTCGAAGGCAAAACTCCAAACAAAAACCTAGGGCAAGTTGTTGAAGCTCAGTTCTTTGTGCCTCAGCGAGCTGAAGAGACCTTGAGCTGTGCCGGCCCCCAAGGGTGCCACTTCTAAATTTTCTCAGACAGAAGAAAATGTCCTATCATTAAGGAGGAGTGTCCTATCTTCCTGAGTCACTCAGTCTCTGGCAGCACTCGAGTCTCCACTCTGTGACTCCACCTGTCATTGTCACAAAGACTTCTCAGATAAACTCTCTGATGGGTTTTCCTTTGTCCAAAATATTTCAAATCAACTTTCCCCCTTCTCTGTGAAGGGAGCCATTAAACACACGCTGATAAATTACCATGAATTGAAGTAGGCAGTCTCGACAAGTAGCAATTACCTAGCACAGAAGGAACTTGCGTCTAAAGGGTTCCCAAGGTGGTGTGCTGAGGGACATCTGTGACTGAGTATTCCTGAGTTTTTCCAGATCAATCACCCACAGATTCCTAGGGGAATGAGCAATCAAACCCTCCAGGCTGGAGAAAGGAGCACCAGTGTGTGCATTTTCATTTAAGATCACTTCCTTCCTACTTCTCTTTCTAACCCCCAAAAGGAAAATAGATACCTTGGTCTTAACAGGTCTCATTATGAGGACTTCTTCACAGCCACAGTCCAGAAAGTATTGCAGGGATACCTTCTGCTCTTGAGATAGCCTTTACAAAAATAATAGATGCTGTATATTCCCAGAAGTAAAGTCAACTGGGACTCATCTGTCCACCCACTGGAAAGACATAATATACCTCAGCCCACTAAAGAACGCTGAAAAGGAACTTGCATGTTCAGATAAAGGGAAGAGTTATGAAAAAAGATAAAACGAGGGAGAACCAAATATAAGAATGAGCCAGTTATTGAAGTTTAGATCCTTTCTGGCATCTGACCTCAAGTTGTCAGTGTTCTAAGTTTGGCTTCGTCTCATTCATCACAGACAGAAGGAAACATTCTGCCATTAAAGGGGAACAGTCCAGGATGAAGTCACAAGTGCTTTGTGGTCGATCCATCTCGACCCTCATGCACACGTGACATTTGCTTTCAACCAGTTTCAGTAATTTCATCCGTAACTACTCAGATTTGCCCCCTTTCTTTACTTCATTAACTCAGTGTAGTTGTAGAACATTACCTAGTCTCCTCTTTTTACATCTGATTTAATGGTGAATTTTTTAAAATGGGGGATATTCATTATTCTTTTGATATGTTTCAGATAGAATGCTTTTGGTTGCAAGTAACAGAAAACCTAATTGCAGTGCTTAAATCAATAGGGTTATTCTTCTCATGCAGAAGAGAAGTCCTGAGGTAGGGTGGTTGCTGGCACAGCTCCATAATGTTGAATCTGAGAGTTCTGCATCATAGCTTTGTTTGTTTTTTTATTGGCCTTTCCTTCGTGGTGATAAGATGGCTACTCAAGATCCAGGCATCACATCTGCATTCATAGCAAGGGTGGAAGCAAAAGGGTGGTACTGCAGTACTTCCCTTGAATATTTCATGGCAGACTCCTTAGTGTCTGTCACCACTTCTCCCCCAAATAATAAATAAAAGGAAATGAGTTGCCACATTAGCTTGGACCATCTCTTATTCTCCAACACCTAGGAAATGTTATGCTCCAGACAAATTTGAGATCCTGTTGAACTAAGAGAAAGGAAAAAGTAGATTTTGAATGTCAAAACAGTATCATCTGCCACAGATCTTCCTTCAATGGCCAAGCTAAGACAAGCCACACACAAAATCAAGTGATATTGGTCTCTCACTTTCCGTGATAACAATGGTGATTATTTTGATCAAAATTATTACCGCAACTTAAACTCTATAAAATGATCTTAATAAAGACATGAGAATTTGGCAATATATTTCAGAAACCTTTCTGGTTTGATATCTGTTGATCTCATTGATTTCATTTACAGGACTGCATTCTAAGGAAATAATTGTAATTGAGTAAAAATATTTAGCTACAAGGATTTTCCTTGCAGCATAATTTTAAAGAACAATAAAAGAAAGAGAGTATCTAAACAGCCCACAGGAGGAAATTATTTAAATATCTCAGTATATCCTTTAGTATAATATTGTACGCCAATTAAGATAATGTGGTAGAAAATAAAATAATTGCATGGAAGTAGTACAGACATATTGTTAAAAAAAAGAGGCTATGAAATGAGATGTGCAACATCATTCTGTTTTTTTAAAAAGGAAATATATAGGACTGAAGCAGTGGCTTAGCAGTTATGGCACTTACCTGGCTTGCGTGAGTACGTGGGTTCAAACCCTAGCACCCCGTATACAACTAAAACTCAGAGCAACAAAAGCCACATGAAAAACTAAAATAAAATTGATTTTTTCTCTCCCTCTCTCTCACTGTCCTTCTCTCTTAAAAAAAAAAAAAAGAAGAAGAAGAAGAAGAAGAAATATGTGTAGGAGGGAGGAGGGAACATCCTGGAGGAGGGGAGAGGGAAGGATTTAGGGAGACAATCAACAATGTTAGCATACTCTTTACCTCCCTGAGAATCCAAATAATACTTATGCATTCATTTAATTCTGGAAAATTCACAATCTAAGCATTTATATCACTTGTAGGGACAAAATATAGAAGAATAAAGAGACTGGGGTTTGGGCAATGTGAGGGTAATTCTGGTTTAAGAACAAATGCATATCATATTGTTAGTTTATATGCATTTCTAATTGTACAATAACTCAACTCCTTAATAAAAAATTAAAAAATAATGTGGGGGGATTGGAGCAGTGGCTCAGCAGTTGCTGTGCTTGCCTGGCATGTGCGAGGATGTGAGTTCACAGCCCAGCACACAACGAAGTGTTGGAGCAATGAAAACCACATGAAAAACTAAATAAAATTGATTCTCTCTTTCTCTCTCACTGTTCCTCTCTCTTTAAAAAAAAATGTGTGATTGATGCACCTATACAGATAGAAAAATATCAGAATTCTGTATGGTTAATACTTGCTTCCAAGTGATAGAGTTTTTAAAACATATTGTTTCTAAAGTATATTTTCCAAATTTGCAAGCATATGTGCTTGTTATATAATAATGGGGCAATATTGGAAAACTGTGGGCTTGTGAATTTTTTATCAAAGGCAAATGAATAAGTGGCGAAGACTCTGAAGGGGAGCCTTCTCCCTCATCTCCTAGGGCTCTTTGGATTGCTTCTGTTTTTTCATTATTATGGATGATGCTAGGATTATGATCTTTATGTTGAAGGCCTCCCCCTCATAGTCCCAAGTATTTTTGCTAAATAGTTTCCTAGAAGCGTTGTCACTGAGTCAATATGTATGACTTTTTTTTCGCTCATGATACATATTTCCAAATTGCTTCTCAGTGGGCCTGTACCAAAACACTACGCCACCAGAAAGATCTTGCCAGTACTGGGGTTGATAATTGTATTTAGTGTTTGCTAATTTAGCAGGCAAAGAATGGTCCCTCATTATTTTGATTTGCATTTCCAGCAAGGCTGAACAATCTTTTCTGTACATTGTTTAGTTATTGTACTTTTATTTATGAATTTTGCCATTTATCTATTGGGATTTTCATATTTCCCTTTTCATCTTGTATAAATTCTTTCTGTACTAAAAATAATAACCCTTTTTCTGTTGTCCTAGCCTAGCTGTAGACAGTTTCCCTGACTGCTGTTTTCCTTCTATGTTAGTTTTTTTTCCTTTTATATTCAAGAGCTTAAAACTGTTATATATTCAAGCCTGTCACTTTCGTGATTTTCTTTGATTTCTTCCAAGTTTACAAAATTACCTTCCCACCCTTCAAATAGAAGTTTGATAAACATTCAATGCTGTTTGCATCCAGATTTGTTAGGGTTTAACTATTTTTTCATACTTAACTGATCAATAATTTATCATGCTGTTGGTTTGTGATAAGAATTTAAGTTCATTGCCCCACAATTTTCTGAAGTTATCTCAATATTATGTTTTTTTTTTTAAGAGAGAGACAGAGAGAATCAATTTTTATTTAGTTTTTCATGTGGCTTTCATTGCTCTGACACTTCGTTGAATATGTGATGCTGGGGTTTGAACCCACATACTAGCGCATGCCAGGCAAGCACCATAACCACTGAGCCACCACTCCAGCCCCTCACTTACATATTAAATAATCTTCGTCATTGATTTATGATACCTCCTTTGTTATAAGTAATTTCTGTCTAACTGATGGGGTCATTCTCACCTATTCTTTTTATCATGTATCTGCTAATAACAAAAATTTTTTTTTAAAGAGAGGGGCACCGAGAGAGAGAGAAAGAATCAGTTTTATTTAGTTTATCACATGACCTTCGTTGCTCTGAGATGTCATTATGTACATAGTGCTGGGGTATGAACTTGCATTCTTGCACATGCCAGGCAAGCACTCTAACCACTGAGCACCGCTCCAGCCCCTAATAACACATCCTTTAAAATGAGTGTTTATTTAAAATGTATCTGATGGGGATTTTTGTATTTCACTATATATTAAGCTTATTTTCTGAAATTTCCATTTTGATTTATGCCTATATAAAGTAAACGAAATCTTCTGTAGATTTAGAGTTCCTTCCAGGGAATAAACCAAGTCTTTGAGGTGATTGTTTTCTTTCTCAGTGGGTAGAGTGTGCAAGCCTGAACCCAGGGTTCATTCGTTCACTGACCAATCTCGTTTGTGCCTGCTTTCTGCAGCTGTGGGGAGGGTACACAAAGCAGGGGCAGGGACTCTGCCATCATGGCGTTCACGGCATGAAGTTTTGCCTGAACAGGAAGAGGGCTTTGTCCATCACTGCTGGATCTTACATGTTTCTAGCAACTGGTAATGTGATTTTCCTCTGACAGCTTTGGAAAGGTTAAATATGCAGCCCCATGGCTGTGGCTTTATTCATGAGGCCTACAGCAGCAACACAGGCTGGAACCAAAAGTCAGACCTTTTCTGCTTAGACCAGGCTTCTAGGTTCACCAGCATTTGTTATCTGTCAGAGTCTCCCACAGCAGACCACTGTTGGGGGCATTGTGAAAATGTTGAGGACAACCTATGCTCATAAATAGATGCGTCCTCAGCAAAGCCCTGAGTAGCCTCGCAGCCTGCTAGCTTCTGTTTTTGCTTCTCAGCAACCACATGTGGCCCCCCTGCTTTGTAACACCAGCATTATCCATCACCGACTTCTCTGTTCACTCACCGTGTTTGCTAATTAAAATCGGTTGCTTTGTCAGTGACTGTGAGCCAGTGATTGCTTTGATAGCCCTGGAATGTTAAGGTTTTTTAAATTATAGAAATAGTAAAGCGTTTTTAAAAGTAGAAGGGTGTAGAATAATGAACCCTCCATACGCATCACCTCATTTCTTCATCTTGCCACATTTCTTCATCTCCTTTATTAGTCGTCTCTAAGAAAATTACATGATGATTGAGGATGTAAACATAGGCTACGGTTGACTATTTTGTACCTTAAGCTTTTTTTAAAAAAAAAAAAAGAAAGGGGTGGGGCTGGCACAGTGGCTCATCGGTTACAGCACTTGTCTGGCATGTGCAAGTACACAGGTTCAAACCCCAGCACCCACGTACACAACTGAGTGTCAGAGCAACGAAAGCCACGTGAAAAACTCAATAAAAATTGATTCTCTTTCTCTCTGTGTCTCTCACTGTCCTTCTTTCTTAAAAAAAAGAACGGGGGGGGGCAGAGAGAAATAGAGAATCAGTCTTTATTTAGTTTTTCATGAGTCTTTCATTCCTCAGACACTTTGTTGTGTACATGGTGCTGGGGTTTGAACTTGTGTCCTTGCACTTGCCAGGCAAGTTCTGTAAATGCTAAGCCACTACTCCAGCCCCTCTTCTTAAGCTTTTAAAATCTAGAGTAGTTCCCCCAAACTTCTGTGTGTTTTTCTTTTCCATGGCATTGACTTCTGAGTTCTTGAATCTTTTCATTAGGACCTGTAAAGTTTTTCATGGATCCCATCTGTGAAACAATTGTTTATTTTTATGCTTTTGTATTAGTTACTATTAACTTGAGTTTTTTGTTTGTTGTTGTTGTTTTTGTTTTTCATCATCAAACCAGCTTCGGAAGCTTTGAAACTGGTTCAGATCTGACCTTGGCTAAAGTGTTTACTGAAAAAAAAACATATTCCTGTATTCATTTCTTTTTAAACTCAAAATTCTTATGCGTGTATACAGAATGTGTTGGCTTAAAATGGATACAAAATAATAAAGATGGGTTCTGAATATGGGCCAAGAGTAGTATTAATAAAAAACCTTAATAACTATTATTTGTATTCAGTTTGCAGAGAAATTCCAGGAGGTAAAAGAAGCTGCCAAAGTAGCCAAAGACAAGTCCCAGGAGAAAATTGAGACCTCCAGCAATCATTCCCAAGTAAGTAATTTATCCATGAAACAAATCTGAGTGTGATCAGTGATCAAGATTTCTCATTCCTTGTTGCTCTTGGAAAGAAATGAAATTTTAGTGGTAGGGCCTTTTGAAGGCTTTCTCAACTGCTCTCCTGTTCACAGAGATGAACATGACATTTTTGTACACAGCATGCTCCTTGCTGCGTTGGGAGGTGATATCTGTATGTAGGAAGCTCATTGCTAGATACAGGCACCTTGTACCCATCAGAGAGAAAACTTGATGCCAGAGAGCCCTGTCTTTCTTCCTACTTTAACAAGTCAGGTGGGTGATGATATTTCCACAGTTCTGTTTTAGCCAGAGTAAATCTGGCTTTGCCAGGAATTGAGAAGTCTGTCTGCTAAAAAGTGTGATGAGTGGCTGAGAAGGACCCACTTTAACCTGAAATAAAAATACCGGCATTTCTGGTGTCTACATTGATACACATGGTGGTGATAGAAGGTTTGACAAGCTTATGTGAGGAAAAACAGAAAAAGGGAGATTTTAAGGGCAAGGAGCTAGGGCAGCAGTCAGCATCCTATGCTAGCATGTAGCCAGGAGTCTGCCAGGCTGGACTGAGGTGTGCGATGGAAGTGTGGAGGTGTGTTTGGAGATACTGGGAAAGACTCAGAGTTCTTCATTAGTGGGTAGTTCATTATTTATCAGCTCTTTGTTTATTCCTGGGTAGCTGGCAGACATTTGGAGGCTCTATGATTATTAGTCTGGAATTCAGGGTCGTGTGCAGGTGGAAAGGCAGTTGGGAGTGGCTGGGTGCAGGAAGCTGTGGAGGGGGAAGGTGGCTGGGCCATGGCAGCCTCAGGAAAATGAGGAAGGGATGGACGTCAGGGACAGTTGCCAGGAGGAGAGCCAGGAGACCCATGCATGTGAAGCAGTCACTCAACATTCCAGACCTGACCATCACCCTTACAGAAGCAATAGCTGGAGCCTGGGAGCCTTAGGAAGCTGGGAGGAGAAGAGGGCCCAGCTACAGGAAGAGAGTCAGTGGAAAAGGCAGAGGAGGAACTCTAGCATCGTGAACCCAAGGCAGATGCGTGCGCAGCACTCAGGAGGCTGAGAGGGGCTAGGGATTCTCAGGAGGTTTGGTGGCTTGGGGTGTTCACAGATAGGACTTAGGTCTGTCGTAAGTTAAATTCCCAATACCTTGTCCTGGACTTACCACATTAAAGATGCCTCGTATGGATTTATGGAAATGAATGGTGTGTTAGGTTTTGGCGAGGACAGGGAAGGAACTTTCTAAATAATTTTTAACCCATGCTGTTAGTTTAGTATTAGCACTTTTTTAATAAAGAAAGAAGGACAGTATGATAGAGAAAGAATCAACTTTATTTAATTTTTCATGTGGCTTTTGTTGCTCTGAGACTTAGTTGTGTACGTGGTGCTGGGATTTGAACCTACAAATGTGTGCATGCCAGGCAAGTGCCGTAACTGCACAGTCTGCTCCAGCCCCTACACTGTTAATTTAGTTTATTAATGAGTAATCTCTGAGGATCTATACATCAGTTTTATAGAAATGGTCCAATGTCTAGAGAGTTTCTAATAAGCCATCTTTTTTTATATCATTGTGATATCTTTAAACTTAAACGTCTGAATTTCTCTGTATAAGGCTTTGTCCCCCCAAAAGTATTTTAAACCTTAAAAAACAAGAATACCCAATAAGATATATACACAAAGACATACATATACATGTATGTATATACACAAAGCACATACACATTAGTTATACTGAAATGGGTTTTTGTCTCTAAGATTTGGTATTTATTTACCATTCCTGATATTTCCCTGGAAATAGAGATCAATGTACATTTCTCTTATTTTTATTTGAAATCAGTTGCTTGTTTTCCTGAATCTCTTGCAGAATAAACATTTTGACCAAAATTTCTAAATTGTTGGAGATTTAAAAAGCCTAATTACAAAAACCCTAAAAATAAGCTTTATGACTATAAAAGCAATACATGTTTATTGTAGAAATAAAACATATGCTGGGCACACTTGTAATCCCAGCAACTTGGGAGGGAGAGACAGGAGGATTGAAAGTTTAAGGCCAGCCTCAGCCACTTAGTGAGACCATGTCTCAAAATACAAAATAAAAAGAACTGTAGATGTGGCCCTGTGGTTAAGCGCATCTGGGTTCAATCCCCAGTACCAAAACATAAAGAAAAAAATAAAACATTACCATACTACAAAGAAGGAAATAAAAAAATCACCTGTGGTTGTTTATATCACAATTCATGCATACCATTAGCCTCTTAATGATTTGGGACATCTGTGTTGTTTTATTTTTCACTAATACAAATAACACTGTGATGAACGTTCTTGCCCCATCTTTGTGCATTTGACAGTTTCTGCAGGATACATTCTTGGTATGGAATCATAGCTTGAAGGCCTGGATGCTCTTAACATTTTTGATGCACTCTACGCTTGGCCTGCAGAAGTGTGCAGTTCTAGCTCCTTCTAGCCTGGAATGAGGCATTTTCTTCTCACACCCTCACCAAGCAAGCTTTGTTGATTTGACAAATTAAAAAATGTATCCCATTCCCTTTTTCTCATCTTTTCCTTTCTCCTGACATTAGATATTTTTTGTTTATCAAATATATACATTTAATCTTTTGTAATTGCCAAGTATGTCTTTTTCCTTTTTTTAAAAAAAATTAAGACATCCATTTTGTTTTGTATTCATTCCTAAGGGGTTTACTTTTTTTTTTTTTTTGGCACCAGGGATTGAGCCCCAGGGGTGCTTAATCACTGAGCTACATCAGCCATTTTATTTTATTTATTTTTTTAGACAAGGTCTTGCAAAGTTGCTTGGGGTCTCACTAAGTTGCTGAGTCTGGCTTTAAACATGTGATTCCCCTGCCTCAGCCTCCTGAGCTACTGGCATTACAGGCCTGTGCCTCCATGCCCAGTCTTTACATGTTTTAACATGGAAATTTTTCTCATGTACAAAGCTAGGCAAAATTGTATAATGAATCTTCATGCATTCATGGGTGAGCTTTAATAATTAGGAATTTTTTTTAAAGAGAGGAACAGTGAGAGAGCGAGACAGAGAGAATCAATTTTTATTGAGTTTTTCACATGCCTTTCGTGGCTCTGACACTTAGTTATGTACGTGGGTGCTGGAGTTTGAACCCATCCATGTACTTGCGCATGCTGGGCAAGCGCCATAACCACTGAGCCACTGCTCTAGCCCCAATAATTAGGAATTTGTGACCAATTGTTTTATCTATGCCCCATACTTTACCTCCACACCCATATTTTAAAGTGAATTCCTGATATTCCATCCATAAATATTTCATTATATAGCTTTAAAAGATGAGGACTGTAAGAGTTTTTCAATATAAAAAGTTATTAACATTTTGTTTTTAATAACTGCTGCAAATATTTCCTCCTGGCTTTTGTTTGCATTTTAATGTTTATGGAATTTTTTTGTAATGCAGAAATTTAGACAGATATTTACATCATTCCCTTTGTGGTTCCTGCCTTTGCCTTTATGCTTATTGCAGGCCAAATAAGATCTTTCTAAGATCTTATCGAAGACCAGATGAGATTTCACCTCCCTGTGGTTTGGCTTGTCACAGAAAACACTTCAGGACACTCACAGCAATGCTAAGTGGTAATGGAGACGCAGACACACATATCTGGTTTCTGTTCTCTTAATGAGAACGTTGATCTAATTCTCCACAGCCCCAGGATTTTTAAGCTATCTCAGCTCCTGATATATTTTTTTCTCTACCTTCATTTACTCTTTCTTCTTGTTTGGTGTTTATGATAATCTCTCGTCCCCTTTTAACCGGTGGCTTCTGTCTGGTGATATTTAAAGAGACCAGAAACTCCAGCTTGGTAGGTTTGTCTGAGAAGTTTGAGTAAAGAGGCTCTGAGCAATGGCTCAGACATTCTCTTGTCAATAAACTGCACAGACTTTATGAATGCCATCTGGGCTATTCAAGGCTTTTTCCTCCTATAACTGATAGTCTTTATTAGTTGGTTCATCCACACTCACAAACACAGTTTCTCATTATGCCTGATTTGCTGCAATAACGTGTGAAGATAATTCACTTTGGCCAGGAATCTGGGTGTGAAACCCCATCTTCTACTCAGGCATCCAGTGTCAATGGGACAGACGATGAAAAGGCTTCTCATGTGGGTCCAGCTGACACACACCTCAAGTCTGAAAATGACAAGCTGAAGATTGCTTTGACACAGAGGTAAGGCTTGTTTAGAATCCACACTTTGCTGGGTGCAGGCCTGGAATCCCAGCAACTTGGGAGGATGAGAGGCAGAAGGATTGCAATTTGGAGGCTGGCCTCTGTAATATAGTGAGACCCCCATCTCAAAATAAAAATTTAAAAAGGCCTAGGGATATAACTCAATGGTAGACAACCCCTGTTTTCAATCCCTGGTAAATGTCTGCGGGAGAGGAATTGAGATCCTGTATCTCCATGTTCAGCATTTCTGGGAAGCTTTTCCAGAAAATTGAGAGAGACAACTGGGGGTTCTGCTTTGAGCGTCCAGTCTTGTCCCCTGGGCAAAGGGCGACCAGCTGGCTTCATGGCCCTCCTCTGTCTGCCAACCACATCAGTGTGTGTAAGTATGTGTATTAGAGAAGAGACGTGTGTGGTGTCAGTGTGAGAAGAGTATGTGTTATGGCCCTATGATTGCACTTTTTTTTTTTGAGGGGATACATTTATGGTAAGATTGAGTGTTAGGGCTGATGTGGTTGCTCAGTGTTTGGAACGTTTGCCTGGCATGTGTGACCCAGGTTCCTACCCCAGCACCACATACACGACTAAGTGTCAGAGAAATAAAGACCAGATTGAAAAAAAAAAAAAAGATTGAGTCTTGTTGAGTCTTGACCATCCAAATAAAAGGATGTAAAAACCTGAGAAACATTGAAAAATAATATAAAATCACACGCAAGTCAGTGACTTTTCTGTATACAAATACTATGACATAGGACATATATTTGTTGTTGTTGTTTTTTAAGAGAGAATAACAATGAGAGAGAAAGAGAGAATCAGTTTTATTTAGTTTTTCATGTGGTTTCATTGCTCTGACACTTTGTTGTGTACGTGGTGCTGGGGTTTGAACCCGGGTCCTCATGCATGCCAGGCAAGTGTCATAACCGCTGAGCCACTACTTCAGCCCCAGGGTATATATTTGAAAACGAGATTTCCTTTACAGTATGAACTGGAACCAAAAAATACGTAAGTATACACTTGACAAGAAATGTACAAAATCATGTGAAACAAACCTTAAAATGATTTTGAGGATCATAAATGAATCATGTAACATATATTTTTCAAGATGTTTGTTTTGATATGTGTGTATGTGTGTGTGTATTTCTAGGGGACTTTGTGCATGCTGGGCAGGTACTCTACTATTGAGCCATATTCCCAGGCCTGAAATAGACTTCTTTTCCATGTTTTTAATTTTTAGTTGGTGCATAACTACTTATTTTTTGGAGTTTAATGTGACATTTAATATATTTATATAATATCTAACGATCAGATCAGAGTAAGTGGCACATCCTTCACTTCAAACATATTCAGATAGATTCTCTATTGGGAAGTGGTAAAAAGACTTGGTATTTTATAAGGTATCGGTTTTCCTTAATTAGAGTTATACATTTAACATGCTCCCTATACTGATATCAAGGAGTTTTAAATTTTTAGCATCAGGAGTTGTACTTGCTTTCCTCTGTCTTTAGGACTGGTCCTTAAGTGCCTTCAGAATCATTCTGCTCACCAGGTCAGGGGCTTTGGCCAGCTTCTATCGGCCTCTTCCTTGTGGCAGAGGAGCTGTATCATCTTAAGGGCCATCCTGGTAAAATCCTCCCATTGAGGAAACTGAGCTGCCAAAGTGATTCCCTGCCCAAAGTCACATGTCTAAAAGCAAACCTTTCCATCACCCCACACTGCCTGCCCTTCACTCAGGGCTTCACTTGCAGTCCCCTCAGGAATATCCCACAGGCAGCAGTCACATCCACATCTCTAGCCACAGAAGAGCTGGCACCTCCTTCCCCATCTCTGCTGACCTGCCTGGTGCTTGGAGCTTAATTCCTGTGCTCTGACCTAGGAATTCCAAAAAGCGTGTGAGACCTGCCACCTGCCTTTGGATTCTGGGTCTTTGTCAGGTACTTCAAAGGACAACACTGTAGCAGGCTCTTTTCTTACTCATCAGGCAATTGTGAGGACTGTTTCTGGCTGTTGAAGTCACCGTGGGCCGCCTGGATGAAAGTGTTTCACCCCTAAAAATAAATGTTTTCAAATCCTAGTTGAATGTACAAGTGAATGGTGTGAAACCACTTCCCGAAATCAGTTTAAATTCTCAGTCATCAATTCCAAAACTCGTCAGATTTTGGAACATTTTCCTATTTTTTCAGTCTGTGGTATTTCAAACTGTGAATATGTATTTTCTAATCACTTCCCTATGTTCTTGAGGCTGTGGGCTGAAAGATAATGCAAATTATTCAGTCACAGTTGTATTTACTTTAAAAAAAATTTTTTTTTAAGTTTTTAGAAAGAGAACTGTCCTCAGCCAGGGAGACTCCTTCTGATGGGCCTGTCATGTGCAACTGTGTCCCGTCACCTAAGTTCACATTTAGTGCCACAGATATGTGGGCTCCAAGATACAGAAATTAAAGTAGAGCAATTAAGTGAGGTAAACCTGATTCTGGTTTGTTTTAAATGTCTTCCTCAATAAGCTCCTAAAATCAAAGGTAAAACAAGGTCTTTGTGACAAGGATAGATTTGTCTCCCCTGCAGTGAGACCCATCCAGAGCTCTCTGTCAAACACTGATGTGAGGACTTCAGTTCAGCGCGCAGGGGCCTGATTCCTAATTTGTCTCCTCTTTTGTCAAGCTCTCAGCTCACAAATCTGCTTTCCTTTAAAAGCTCTAAGGAGGTACAAGTAATAGCGAGGCTATTATCACCCTAGAGCCAGGCTGTTTGTGTTTGTTGAAACGCTGGGTCCTTGGATTCCAGAGAGGTTCATGGCTTTCATGAGGTTCTCAAAGGACCCCATGGGTCACCCCAGCAATTCAGAACCTCTTAGAATTCTGCAGCAGGGACTTAGTCAGCAAGGAGGGGGAGGTGGGTCTTTATCACGCTCAGCAGCTTTCCTTCTGGGAAGCTTTGTTCATTTAAGAAGTCCATTCTCTTCTAAGGCAGTTCTTTAATAGCCTGGCAAGGTGACATGTTCACACTAGAGGGGCGCCATTGTCCCTCTTTGGCAGTCGGTAGGTACAGCCAGGCCTACCACCAGCTCACTGGTGGGTGAAGGTATGGATTCCTCTTTGGGTGGGCTAAGTGGCAGAGTCCTCCTTCCCCGGGTGGGAGGAGGTAGTGTGGTGGCTGGCACCTCCGGCTGCATCGCCACATGTTTCCTGCCCCATAGTGCTGCCAATGTGAAGAAATGGGAGATCGAGCTGCAAACCCTGCGGGAAAGCAATGCCCGGCTGACCACCGCGCTGCAGGAGTCGGCAGCCAGTGTGGAGCAGTGGAAAAAGCAGTTCTCCATCTGCCGAGATGAAAATGACAGGCTCCGCAACAAGGTGGGCCTCTGGGAACAGCAGCCAGCAGGAGGGACTGCTGGCTGGGCTGGGCAGCAGGAATTGGGGCCCCCATGGTCCTTTCTCTCTTCCCTTTGCCCTCCCTCTCCTTTTGGCCTCATCCCCAGGGGCAGGAGGAGGACCTGCTGCCTGTCCCCTTTGAACATCCTCCATCTCCCAGCTTTTCTTAGTAGGAATTTAAACATGTAAACTACTGAACTATTACCAAACCAAGTTTCTAATTCCAGTTGCTAGGGAGAGTTAAATGAACTCATGTCTACAGCCTGTCCTACTCCCTCTGAAGACAGGTTTTGGGCTGGCTGATTGTTGCAGTGGCCATCCCCACACACGTCTTTGGCTCATTGATCCTCAGTGAAGTAAAAGGATCTGGAGGATGAGTGAGAAAATAGACCAAGGAAATTGTGAGGAGCATTTGCTCTGCTTCCATTCAAATCATTATTTCTGGAAATATACACCTGGAAACAAGAAAAGAAGTATACTGCTTAAAGCATATAAGATGGGTGCTGAACACTGTCAGATGCTCTCTACTTTCCAACCTTTCTGTCCTAGCATTTAGATTTTTTTCAAAAAATCTAGCTTATGAACTTCCCTGAAACCAATCACTCTCTTTGTGGTATTGCTGAGTTGATAAGGTAGGTTTGGGGTGACTCCCCAGAGACTCTTGTTGAGGTCCTGAGGTTTTTGTGCTGACCACGTTACAATGGTGACACCATCCTGCCCCCAAACCACCAAGCATGAAGCTTTGAAGCTTTGGAAGAGCACTGGAGGTGCTCTGGAAGTGCAGGTTTCAGGGGACATGTCGCATTTAAAGTGTTGTCCACTCTCCCTTGAGCCGCATGTATGTCCTGCCTTAGCCGACCTGGAGGGAGCCACTGTAGTTCACCGTCTTCCTTTAGTGCTGATGGCACATAAAATTGCCTCATGTCATTTTTTCATCTCAGTGCTAAAAGTGCTGACAGTCGGCGATCCCAGGCCAGCCGCTGACTTTGCACATTCCTGAGCAAGCCTGCCTGGCAGACCTGCCTGCCAGAGGGATCAATCGATTGCCCTTTCCTTTTTTCAAGCAAAGAGCTGAATGTCTTGCTTTGATTGGAGTATGAAAACCAAAGACAGTGCAGGGGGGTGGAGGAAAAGCATCATCCTTGGAGAAGTATGGACTTCCCTGGATGGGGTGCATTGGGAACTTGATTTCCAGGCTGGTAGTGGAAGGTGGTGGGATTTCCAGCCACATTGCAACTGGAGGTTGAGACTCTAAGGGTTGATGCAGGCTACGTCCCGAGAAAGTGTTCTCATGGCAACCACACAGTGTCCTTTATACAAGGACCACTGTTGCCTGCTTGTAGGGACCCCGTCACTAACCTGCTTTCATGTGGTCTCCAAGAAGTGCTCAGTATCAGACAGCAGTATCATGGTGTTAGGCCTCTGCACTCTCACTCCACGTGGGTGGCCCTTTTGAGGGGTTGGACCCAGGAAGGAAGGAAAGATGTAGTTCTGGGTCTTGCCATTCAATTTCAAGGAAGAGGTCCACTGACCAGGCCCCTTCTGCATTCATCCATGGAAGGTCATCTTAATATACAATGTTTAAAATGCCATTGCCTCCCATTTGGTGGCCTCCGTTCCACAGAGTTGCTAGATTCTCTACTCAGCTCATTTATTCTGAGATGAAACAGAATAATTCAGGACATGATTTAAATGATGTAAAAATCATTCTGGGGAGAAGCAGATCAATTCAGGGGATGTCTGGCCTGTGACAGACCCTTAAAACAAACTTAAACTTGCTCCCATGTGACCATGAGAGAAAAGCAGAATTCCAGAGTATCCTGAGGCCAGGTTTCATTAGTTATTGGCCCTGCTGATATAAAGTGAGGCATCCTTTGGAAGCAGGGGTAGACAGCTCCATGGGGAGCTGCGTGGAGCTTGTTCACAGCCACAAAGAAAATGGCTTATTTTAAAAGAAAGCATAAAAATAGCTGGACATGGTAGTGCACACTATAATCCCAGCTACTCAGGAGGCAAGAGGATCAAAGTTCAAGAACAGCCTTAACAATTTAGTGAGACCCTGTCCTGAAATTTTAGAAAGGGCTGGGATGTGTGGCGATCTCTCGTTTAATGACTGGCGTCCCTGATTTGATGCGATGTTTATTGAAGATTGACGAGTTAGAAGAGCAGTGCAGTGAGATAAACAAGGAGAAGGAGAAGAACAACCAGCTGAAGAGGAGAATTGAGGAGCTGGAATCAGAACTCCGTGAAAAGGAGACGGTGAGTAGTGGCCTTCTGAGCAGGGCCTTGGCGTCCTCTAGGCCTTGTGGAGTGACCTATGTGATCTCTACCCAAGAACACAGCAGGTGGCTAGGGGCATGTGACTGACTGGCTGGCAGTTGCCTGAATACCAGGACAGAGTGCCATGAGTCACACCAAAGTGCAGACACTCCAGAGCAGAGGACAGCCTCACTGTTCTCTCTGAAGCTTCCTCATTGTATTTATGACTTAAATAAATCCAAGAGTGAGTTGAGCGTTTCTCAGAACACTTGGACACTTCTTAGATCATCTGCCATCAAAAGTTGTTCTGCTGTCAAGTTAATGCAGCTAGAACTACCATTCATTCAGTCATTTACATTCTGGGAGGCCAAACAGTTACACACACATGGGTTGAAGATCACGGGAAAGTTACCAAACCTCTCTAGGCCTCAGTTTCCCCATCTACAAACAATAACGATTAAATATGTGCGTTTTGTGGTATTATGCAGACTTCATGTGATCATGCACATAGCACACTTACACTTGGAATCACCTGGTATTTAAGAATAGCATTGTCAACAACCACAACAAAAAGCATCATCACCGCTATTGATTCTGCAGACAGGACAGGCTGCAAATGTGGCATCCACTCGTAAATGCACAGGTTGGTGATTTTCAAGGTACATTTATCTGATAGCTCTCATGTTTTGTTTTTTTTAATTCCTGTCTACTGTAGGAGTTGAAGGATCTCCGAAAACAAAGTGAAATCATACCTCAGCTCATGTCAGAGTGTGAATATGTCTCTGAGAAGTTAGAGGTAAGAGAAGGGGCACATCTGTCCTGGCTCAGATGAGAAGGCAGTTGTCATGTTGCTGGTGTTTCCTCTCCTCGTTAGGGTGGAGTCCATGTAGGATGGTAAAGAGGAGTGAGTTTCTGTTTGTAAAAAGCTGGAGGTATTTGCATGCCACCCCTGCCCCTGAGAGCAGATTCAGCAGCATTGGTCTTTCAGTGTTTTCACTTATACAAAGATACCCTGTGTGCAATAATATAGTAGGTGGCTGTTTCTCTCCCAAAGAAGTTCCTACAGAACTACAGAGACAGTGAAGAGAGAGTCAGAAGGGTGGCCAGAGAGCACAGGGTCAGGGTGCAAGTCCACATCAGCCACTTTCCAGCCTATGACTTTGGGCACTGACCTGAAGCAGACCTCCCTTACTGTCCTCAGCTCTCTGATCCATAAAATGAGGGTTTTCAGATACTCCCTCACTAAACATACACAAGGAATGCTTTATTGAGTTGCACAATTCCTGGTCTGTATTGGTAAGCAGTTCCCGGGCACATGTTCAAGAAAGTCCCAGTTTATTCCCACAAAATAAAGCTGTTATTTGACCCAAAGAGTGCAAGGCTCAACACTTGTTTAAGAACTCACAGTCCTCCTGTCTTTGGGAGCATGCCTGTGATTTTCCTAGATGTGACTCAGTTGGTCTGTGGGCCCAGCTCTGGGAAACACCTCCATGGTACTGGTATCAGAGGGTGCACAGATTGCCTGTCCCTGAGCCACTGACATGGCCAGTCCTCCCCAGCCAAGGTCTGGAGGCTGGCCTGGGGCTGAGGAGGCCTCTCAGTGGAACCAGAGAAAGCCACTTTTCCATTTACTCTGTTTCTCTCTCGCTCACTCGCTCTCTTGTGCTCTCACTCTCACTCTCTCCTTCCACCTCTCTCTCCCTCTCTCTCTCCCTCCCTCTCTGTGGAACTAAAAGGTGGCGTCTGCTGGCCATTCTGGGATGGGGCTAGAAATCACCATGACAGGATTTCAGACCTTTCCTGTTGTGCCCTTTGGAAAGGTCTCCGCAGCAGCAGTCATCATTCTGCCATCTGGGTTAGAACCTGTTCTGAAGCCAAGTGGGTCACCTTACTTGGCCTATTGGCTCCTCTAACAGAAAACAGGCAGGAAAGGAGGGGCACCCTGAAATGCCTGCTGCCTCCTTTCTGACATCGTGGCCACAGGCTTGTGTGTCACTGGGCTTAGAACTTGTCTCTTGCATGCTTTCATCCTGGCCCAAGCCCATGGGTCTGATGGAGATGACTGGTTCAGCCGTAGCAGGCATGAGGATGGCTCCAATCACTCTTTTCCAGACTTTCTCCCTTTTGTTTTGTCAGGCAGCAGAGAGAGACAATCAAAACCTGGAAGATAAAGTGCGGTCTCTAAAGACAGACATTGAGGAGAGTAAATATAGACAGCGTCACCTGAAGGTAGAGTTGAAGAGCTTCCTGGAGGTGCTGGACGGGAAGATCGATGACCTCCATGACTTCCGCCGAGGCCTCTCCAAGCTGGGCACAGATAACTAGGGAGGCACAGACCTACCCCGCCCCCAGTAGTGAGTCCCATGTGTGTGATGAAGTAGCACTTAGGATGTTCTGTGTGCATTGCTTCTGTAAATGTGATTTGTCTTGTTTCCAAACCAGTTGTGCCGTCCACTCTCTCCTCTCCAGAATAGAAATCTCTCGCTCCTCTGGCCTCATGAGGTTGTGGACAACTGGAAGATTCTGACTCAGGAATCCAAGAATTAGGTCTACCTTAAACGTTTACGCAGTCAGGGCAGGGATGTTTATATCTTTCTTAAGGGCTGTTGCAACCATACGAACCGAAAAATAAGGCAATTTTTAATCCAAATGTCAGTGTCCCCTTTACAACAAGCCTTTTTGCTCCTTTTATTGAAAAGCATTCAAAGTATGTGATTGCCTACCAGGTTCCAGTCCATGGGCTTAGAGGGAATAACTTCTCTCATAGTAAACACTGAGATGTTTAAAGCAATCATTTAGTATGGTGATTCATCTGGAGAAAGAAAGCAAGTTTCTGAGTGAATTTTCTGGCATGAGAATTGCTTGTATCCACTATACTCCATCCTCCTTCAGTTTGTATGGTTGCGACAATGTTCCTTTCCTTGGTTTTAATTTTTGAGCAGATGCTTGTGCTGTGGGAACAGCACATGGTGAGGGCACCTAGCACACAGTGCCTGGCACAAAGTAGGTGCTTAATAAATATTTGTTCAATTTAACATATAAACAGAATTTATTGTTTTAATCAAACCCCACAGCAGAGTTCAGAGCCCTGTTGAATGACACACCATGTTTTTTGTGCTGGGTAGTTAGCAGGAATGAATGCAACTCTGATCAGACCCAAGGCTCAGGTGGCCCTGGGGCAGGCTGGGTGGCAGTAGAAGCGTCAGGGGCTGGTCTGAGGTCCCCACTGAGAGCCCAGGCATGGTGCTCTGTCACTGGAACCACCTTCTTCTCCAAGCATGGGGTCCTGGAGCCTGAAGATTCCAGAACACTGACTGTCCATTGTGTAGGGCTTCGGAGCTAGGGTGGGATCCTATGCTGGGTTTGGAAAGTTGAGAAAGAAATCATTCAGTCCCATGAAGGAGACGGAGTCTGCTCTGCTGGCAAACCTTGGCCTCAGCGATAAAGAAGCTCTTCCCAGGTCTTCCTGTTGCCTCAGATCCTGCTAAGGAAGGGCCTGGAGCCACAAATCTTTCTCATACTGAGCTTCTCAGTGGGGCTAGTGGACACTTTGGTGCCATTGGCATCTTTCATTGGGAGAAATTGCCTATGTGTGGTAAGAGAAGCATTTCTAAATGCTCTGGGGCAGAGAGGCTCTGGTGTCCTCTTACCACTCTGAGAACCGCCTAAGAGAACTCCCTTTAGAAATGTTCTCTCATAGGGTGAGAAATTCTTCCTGCCAACTTTGGATTAGTGAGAAAACAGTCTGGGGGGTGGCGGTCCACCTGGATAGGCCCCAGGCCCAAGGCGAGTTCAAGTCTGCTACACCCCTTCCCTAGCCGAGGCATCTCTCTGAGTAAGGAAGTTCTTGTCTGGGATAGAAAGGAAGGGAAGTCTGGTGATTTGGAGCACCAAGGTACATTACGGGAGACCCTACAGACTGAGTGGGACCCTTGAATGCACAACACTCTTAGACAGGAAGTGAAAAGTTTGGTCAGCCCTGCTCTGATTGAGTCAAGGGAGCTGCTGACCCTGTCCTCTCCCCGGACCTCCAGATAGCTCTCAGGACCATCCATAGCAACTCCCTACTGGTTGCACCAGGAGACCCAAGAGCCAGGCTGGTCATGAGATGGTCCTGGGGCCCAACAGTGGAGTAAAACAGATTCTTTTCAGGCCAGCTTGGTCCACCCATCAGCATCCTAGGCAAGTGACTGCCCAGGGACAATGGACAGTGGAATCCCAAACACCCTCAACTCAGATCTACCTCTGTCCACAGGCAATTCATTAATCTAGAAGGAACCCTCTTGCTGACTGGAGCATACCCAAACAACAGAGTCATTAGAGGATGGTTGCTAACACCACTCGTGCATTCCCAAAGCAGTGACTTCAGAAAACAGTGGAAGCCATCACCACAATAAAGATACACGGTGCCTATTTATGAAACCACTGAAGAGTTTGGCAAGCATCCTGTAGCTAGTAGGTGAGGAGCCTAGATTCCTTATACTATTGCTACTTGGCCAACCCTAGAACTGCCACAGCCCAGGAGCTCAGAGCAGCAGGATCTCCTTTAAAGGGCGAGCTGGTTCCACAGTGAAAGCATAAAACTTGACATAAGTACTGTTCATCACTTCAGCTTTTCTCTAAAGCCCTCAGTGTTTCTTCACTTACTTTCTTCCCCCCAACACACACACTTTTTTTTTTTTAGCAGTACTGGGGATTAAACCCAGGAGTGCTCTACCACTGAGCTACATCCCCATCCTTTTTTATTTTTTTTAATTTTGTGACAGGGTCTGGCTAAGTTGCCAAGTCTGGCTTCAAACATGTGATCCTCCTGCCTCAGCCTCCTAAGTTACTGGGATTACAGGCATGCACCACCACACAAGGCTTCATTTATTCACTGGGGATTGAACCCAGGGGCAATGTATCACTGAGTCCCAACCGTTTTTATATTCTATTTTGAGACAGGATCTTGCTAAGTTGCTTAGAGCCTCGCTAAATTGCTGAGGCTGGCTTTGAACTTGCCATCCTCCTGCTTCAGCAGGGATTATAGGCTTGCACCGCCACACCTGGCTTCATTTACTTTCTTTAAAAATAAGAATGGCCCAAGGACAACCTGAACTGTGAGACTGGTCTTGTTGGACAGCCTCTGGCACTGTGGACTCAGTACAGTGAAAGTGGCGCGCTGAGCTTGTCCCCACTTGCAGCCGAGCTGTTGTAACACCACCTCATTTACCACGATGTCCAGCCCACTCCCGGTCGACCATTGTCACAACTGTAAGCTTTTCCCTCGCAGCCGTCGCAGCGCTGTGGTGCTGCCTGGAAGATGTACAACCATGACTGATACCAGTTTTCACATGAGGTCGGTGATTAGCTTGCTTTCTGCATCCGTGAAACCCAGGGCCTAAAAGGAAGCCAAGTAAAACTTAGAATCCTTTAACTGTGATGATCCTTAAAAATAACTGCTTTCCAGTCAAGAAATGCATACATTTCAGAGTTAGGGGTGGGAAGGAGAGAGGATGTCTTCCTGGTGCCCAGGGATTGTAAAACCACCCGAGTGACAGGTCAGTCCTTGAGGGGAAGAGAACCTGAGTCCAGACAAGTCTCTCCCTGTGTGCTCCATCGTTTTTGTCTTCTCCGCATGCCATCACTTTAGACCTTAAACAGGTGAGAAAACTGGGCAGAGATTGCTGCCTGCATTTTACAGGCAAGAAGTAGGGACAGTGACATGCCCAGGGTTACCCAGCTGTGATCAGCAGCGTGGGCTCTTCATTCAGGTCTCCTGGACCTGAGTCCAGTATTTTTCTGAGCCATGGCACTGTCCTCCCTTTGGTGATCCTTGGGTGCCAAGAGGGAAAATCTCATATCCTCAGAAGAACACAGTGCTATTATATTATTTTAATGTGTGTCCACAGCAAAGGACAATTTACAAGGAGTGAATCAAAATTACATTTATATTCATTACATTTGTTCCATTTTTGAATGAGTCTGGCTTTTTAGGGATGTTTCCAAAAGAATATTGGTTATGCCCATGCCCTAAGATGCAGTTAACACAGACTCCTTGTTGGAGTCTTGAGCTCCACTTGAGCTCCTTATTGGTGACTTTCTTGGAAGCAGGGTAGTCTATTTAAAATAAGTGGAAGGGGCTGGAGCAGTGGCTCAGTGGTTGGAGCACTTGCCTGGCATGTGCAAGGACCCAGCTTCAAACCCCTGCACCATATACACAACTAAGTGTCAAAGAAACAAAAGTCAGATGAAAAAATAAAATTGATTCTCTCTTTCTCTCCTTTATTCTCTCCCTTTCTCTCTTTAAAACGAACAAACAAGGGTGTTGGAGCGGTGGCTCAGTAGTTAAGGCACTTGCCTGGCAAGTGCGAGTACTGGAGTTCATATTGTTGTACTGGAGTACAACCAAGTGTCTGAGGAATGAAAGTCATACGAAAAACTAAATAAAAATTGTTTCTTTCTCTCTCTCCCTCACTGTCCCCTCTTTCTTTAAAAACAAACAAGCAAACAAACAAAAAAACCCAGGTAGAATGCCCTGAGATGGCAGAGACATAAACAGTGTTCTGGTCTGGGGTCACCTGTCTGGGATATGAGGCAGTGCTGGGGAGGGAGAGACTTGCTGCATGCTTAGAATGGTCACATGGAGCCTGACTAACACCCAGGAAGACAGTCCTCAGTGGGTAGCTGGTCTCTACCTGGCAGGCTCCATGAGCATAGCCTTCCTGAAGGTGATTGGCAGAGCCTGACTAGTATGTACTATGTTTGATATCAAATAAATGGTGGCATGTAATACAACTGTATTTGCTGCCCAGAAGAATCAATCTGCCCAGTTCAATAGGGTTCTTTTGCTGTAGATAAGTCTCCTTTTCTACAGGGAGGGCCAGAAACAATTTTAGACAAGAGTGAAACACAGGGCATGCCAGGGAACTTACCATGGGACCTTACATGTGGCCAGGTGCACCCTTGGAAAGAAGGCAGCTGTGATGTGACTTGGTGTTGCACTCACAAGAGGCTGTCCTATAAGAGAGAGCCAGCTCTACCCTTTGTTAATAACTGAAAGGGAGTTGTCTGTGCCTTCTAGAAGTTAAAATTATTTTATTCACTGGAAACATCCCAGGATTTTGAAGCACTTAAAATAAAATATAAACTAGAAACTTGCAAATCAGTGTCCATCTATATTTTTGCAGTATATGTGTGGTTTAAACAGATCCTAATTTCTGGGTACATGGCTTTGCCAAAGAAAAATAGCATATTCTCTGGGGATGTGGGGGTGATGGCGTGGAGAGGGAATCTTGTATAGAAATGTGTGTTATTTACATGTCTTTTCCATACACCTATCCTAAGAATATAGTTCCTCTTGAAATGGGCCTGGCAAGAAAGTGGTAAGAATTTTGAACTGGATAAAATGTTGTAGTGAACTTAGGAGTGTGTGTGTGCGTGTGCGCGTTGGGAGGAAGCAGTGAGGGGGAGTAGGAGAAACAATAAGGAAGAATTTTCAATAAAAGATATGTATATTTAAGAGGAGTCTTTATTTGAATGTTTCTAGTGGTGATATGTTCTGAAATCCATTTATGAGAAGACAAGTCCATGGATCTTTTGTTTTGAGTGTAATTGTACAGTGCCCTACTCTCTTTGACATGTAGAGATCACTGTAGAGTGGTCTCTTGGGCCATAGGGAGCCCTGAGCCACCTGGCCAGACCAACCATGGTGGAACCAACCATGATGGAATTCAAACTCTTTCACATTTTGGCAGGTGATTGGCAGAATTGATAATACACAGCTGTGCGGTCTGTGTTTCTCTGTTGACAGTTTCTATTAGAACTGTTGACAGTTCTAATAGAAAGTCCTCACTTTGGGCTAGTTGTAGCAGTGTCTCATGATGTGACAGGCAAGAAAACATTTCTTACATCAAATGTATGAGTTTAATTGATAAGAACGGGATGGATAAATGGACCCTCCTAAGAGTACCTTTTTTTTCTTTTAAATTGCTTTTTAGGTACATAGGTAAAATATACTTTTTTAAAAAAGAAACTCAAGATAAGTGAAAAGAAAAAAAATACCGGGTACTGCACCATCTGATTATAATAACCACTGTTAACATTTTGGTACATACCAGTTCACACTTTTTTCTATATGCCTATATTTGCTTTATTACTTTTTCCATAAAATATAATCATACATAATGTTCTGTAACTTGCTTTTTTTCCCATATTGTTAATATATTTCTATATCAGTAAATATGTATTTATGTCCTTTTGCACACCTACATTGCGTAAGGCTGTTCCTAATTTTTTATTGTTGTAGTCAAGGACATGATGAAATTTCTTCTGAATCTTTGTTAAAACTTTTTAGAATATTTAGTTAGAATAATTTTCTAAATTTGAAATTGCTGGCTCAAAAGTGTGCTTCTTCAAATCTGTGGCTCTTTCCTTCCTGTGCATACAGGAGACTCAACTCCCAACTGCCTCATAAGTCATTCAGCGTCCTAGTAACTCTGGCCAGTGATATGTGAGCAGAAGTTACATATGAAAGTCCGGACTGAGACCAGGACATTGCCCATGTGCAGTGCTCCAGTGTCTGTGTTCCTTGCCTTAGCAAACCGTGATGTGCCAGGGAGGGGTAGAGCCTCTGTCGTCCTGGGTTCCTGAGTGACCCTGTGGAACAGCTCCTCTCCTCCGTTTCCCTCGCCCCCAGCCACAACCTGCATGGGCACGTAACGTGAATAAAGACTAAACCTTAAGACTTCACCACTGGGATTTCAGGGTTAATTTGTTATTCTAGCATAACATTTCCTATTCTGACTAATGATTTAAAAGGCATGTACATTTTAAAGACATTTAATATGTATTGCCTCCGATTGCCTTTCAGAAAGATGGCCCCAAGTTATTCTTCCACCAGCAGTCTGAGAATGTCCTACTCTCTTCAAAACTGTTGTCAGCATGGGGGCAGGGAGCTAAAAAATTAAATTTTTGATTAAAATATAACCCTCATTAGCAAAAAAAAGTGTATATGTATATATAGCTATATTCATATCCTCTGGCCTGTCTTCTCATAAGGCATCTAAATCTGAGAGATTTCTTTTTTCATGAGTTTTATAAAAATATTTTAAGTGGTATATATGGCTTTTTAAAAAGTTCAGACATTTAAAAAAAAAGCTTTTTAGTCAAATATTTTCCTTTATAGTTGCTATCTTTGCTGTCATGCTTGTGAAGATCTTTCATATTCTAATTTCAAGATTGTTTAGTTATCAGTTTTTTGTTCCTGTACATTTATTATTTCTTTTTAAACAGATAACTCTTGGGGTTGGAGTGGTGGCTCAGCGGTTACGGCACTTGCCTGGCATGCGCAAGGATGCGAGTTCAAACTCCCAGCACCATGTACACAATGAAGTCTTGCAGCAGTCAAAGTCACATGAATAACTAAATACAAAATTGTCTTTCTCTCTCTCTCACTGTCCCTCTCTCTCTTTAAAAAAAAAACAGATAAGTCTCTGATGTATTCAAAATTTATTTTCTAAATTGCCTTGGCAATATTTATTAAGAAATCTGTCATTTCCTACTGATATAAAATCTCATTTTTACCATATACCCAGTCCTGTGGAGTGCCTAGGATATGCAGTCTACCCTACAATGTGCTTCTGAGCTTGCTGCTTTGGTTCTTTATCCACCTGTACACTTAACTAAATGTCCCCATTAGTTAAACCTTTAAAAAAAAAGTCCCAGTACATTTTTTCATATTAGTAGTTCCAAAAGAAATTTGAGATCATTTTGTAATGTTTAGAAGTTAGAAACTGGGTTATGTAAAATTTATACATTACTATAGAACTAACATCTTTTATTGTCTGCTTTTCACTGGGTTTGTATGTTTAATGTCCTTCAGTCAGTTTTGTTCTAGTAAAGGTCATTTTTGTAGTTGCAGTTACTGTTGTCAATGAGATCTTTTGCCCACTGTATTTTCCAGCTACTTGTTAGTATAGAATTATGCCACGACTCTTGTTAATGAAAGTTAAATCCATTGATTTTCTAATTTAAGACATTAAATAAAGGTTATATAGATTTAAAGATGGAAAAACATAATGTAGCAAAGCAAAGTCCCCCAAAATTAAAATCCCTCTGCCCCAAGACAAATAATCAGCAATTGATGTATAGACCTCAAGTTTTCCCCCTAAAATACATTCTGTCTTTTTGGCAGAATAGTGCAACCTTTCTGCTACTTGCATTTTTCTCTTGGCAATAGATCATGGACATCCTGTGTCAGTAAGCATCAATCTACCTCATTCTGACCTCTTCATAAAAGAGTAGTGTCTGGTTGTATGCAAATGTATTTAGCTTGGGAACTGGTTATTTTGTGAGGGGCCAGTTGCTGAATTCTTTTCATCCTAATTGTTAATTTGGTTTCACTTTTTCAGGTAGGCAGTAGGTTTGGTTAGTGAGGATAATTTTATCTCCACATTTTTAATGATCTTATTTCCCTTTCTTCTCTAATCACGTTGACCAGCATTTTTAGCACATACATAATTGTGCTGGTATTGTACACTCTTCTTCATACATTTTCCCCATAGTGAGAATATCTTGTGTTTCTTCAAAAGTATAAATTTGACTCTTAGTGTAAGACATTCTTAATGTTTGAATTTATATATTAAAGTTATGCCTTCCTATTTTTACTTGTTAAAATTTTTATCTGTGATGGATGTTGGGATTTTAGTGACTTTTTCATATCTGTCAAGATGATCAAATGGCTTTTCTCTATTATGACTAAAGATGAATGATTTTAATAGATATGCTAATGTTAAGCCCTCTCTGCATTTCTACAATAACCTGATAGTCATAAAACATTATTCTTTTAATATACATCTCCTTTCAATGTTAACAGTGGTTATTTATGATAGGTTGGTCTATGGTGGATTTTTATTTCATGTTTCTTTTCTGCATTTTCTGATTTTCTACTAAGATTGCATATTATTTGTATAATAAAAACAAGAGCTTTACAGTAAACTATTCTTTTGGATTTGGTTTGCTCATTTTATTTTGGAAATTTTTGTATCTTAATAAGATGAATAGTTGTGTGGTTTTTTTCTTGTTTGGTTTTTATTCTTTGCTGTCTTTGTGAGTTATTTTTATTTTAACTTCTTTAAAAAAAAAAAAGAAGAACTTGAGAAGCTTTTTCTATGCCCTGGAGTACTTTAAATAATATTTAGAAGTTTTTGCTCTTTGAAGTTTTTATAACATATATAAAACTGTCCCAAGTCTAGTGCCTTTTTAGGAAATAATTCTTTGATAATTTTTTCAATTTCTTCCACATACATTGGTCTCTTCAAACTGTCTTCCTGTTCTGCAAGTTTCTTGGTAATTTAAATATTCATAAGTAACAATTCTATTAAGATTTCTAAATGTGTTGGTATGAAGTTGTTTCATTCTCCTTTCTCATTCATAATGTTGTGTGTGTGCTTTCCCTTTCATTCTGATTAGTTTTTTTAAAAACTGGTCTATTTTATTAGTCTTTGAACAGAACCAGTTCCAGGATTTATACCTTAATTTACCATGTTATGATTTTTGTTTTTGACCTTATTAATTCTTCCCTTTGTTATTTTTCCACCTCTTCAAGCTGATTACCATTATAACTTTTTGTTGCTTAATAAAAAAACCCAGTTACATTATAAGGCTATGACTTTTCCTCTGAATATGTCTTTATTTATATCTCTTTAATTTCTATGTATGGTGTTCTATGTCATAAATTTCTAATTTCATATTTAACTTTATGTTTACTGGAGAGTTATTTGAAATTACTTATAGATTTCCAGATAGTCTGATATTTGTTGTTGCTGCTTTAAACATTTGTTATAAACTTCCGAGTTTTATTGCCTTGTCAAAGAGGGTATGACCTGTACAGTCTGTGCATTTTTAAGTTTGTTGATATTTTCTTAGGACTTAATAAATTCTTAGTTTTAATAAATATCCCCTGGAAACTGGAAAAGGTATATTCTCTGACGGGAACAAAATTTATGTGTATTACTTTGACCTTATTAAGAATATTATAGACCTTTAATTTTTGCCTACTTGATTCTTCAAATATTAAAAAAGATATGTCAGTTCCTGCTACTATTGTATTCGTCTATTTCTCTTGTGTATTTAACAATTTTTGCTTTATGTATTTCTCTTTGATGTTATTTGGCAAATCTTTTTATATTTAAGGGAAAAGTTGTTTTCCTTTAAAGACTTGTATATCTTTGTAAGCTTTATCTGATTTTATTATAATAGAGTTGTTTATGTAGAAATACATAGTTCAGTAAAATGTTTGTGTCTGGTTTTCTGTTTGTTTTTAAAGAGAGAGAAAAAGAATTTTAAAAAATTTTAAAAAGTACTCCCACACTTCATTGTGTACTGGGTGCTGGGGTTCAAACCCGTGACCTTGCGCATGCCAGGCAAGTGCTGTAACCTCAGAGTCACTGCTCCAGCCCCCGTGTCTGTTTTTAAACTAACAAAAATCTTTAAGAAGCCCTTAGTGCCTAAGCAAGGTATTTTGGAAGTTCATGATGTCCCCAAGTTGGCTGGTGTCCTCTGCAGCCACTTCCTGACCCAAAGCAAGCATTGGCAATGTGGAGCAACGCAAAATATCTTCTACTATATGGAACAGTGGCCCCCAGAGAGGTCCACAGTCTAATCCCTGGAACCTATGACTCTGTCAGCTTAAAAGACAAAGGAGATGGGGGGCTGTAGCTCAGTGGTAGAGTGCTTGCCTAGAACAAACTGGGTTTGATCCTCAGCACCAATTAAAATAAATAATAAAATGAAAAAATAAAACAATAAGTCCATCTGCAACTAAACAAAGTTTTTTAAAGGCAAAGAGGAAATTACTCTGGACTGTGTGTGTGGACTGGGTCTAATCACTGGAGTTCTTAAAGGCACAGGCCCTTCTTGGCAGATGTTAGAAAGAGGTGTGATGGCAGGAGGGTTAGAGGACTGTGGCTTTCTGGCTTTGAAAATAGAAGAAGGGGCCACAAGCTGGGGAACACAGGCAACCTTTAGACACCAAAGAGGCAAAGAAACTGCTTCTCTCTGGAGCCCTCAAGACTGGAGTCCTCTTGAAACCTTGATGTTAGGCCCATGAAACCTATGCTGCACTTCTGACCTTCAGAACTCTAAGAATAAATTTGAGTTGTTTTAAGCAACTGTATTTGTAGGAATTCATTGTGGCAGCAGCATGCTCCTCATGTGAGTTTACATACTTAAGATTTAAGAACCTCTGCTGTATAAATCCCCTCTCCTATATAGTATCACGTGACATGCGTTAAAAACCTGATTCTGCAGGGCACAAAGGCACACATCTGTAATCCCAGCAACTCAGGAGGCTGAGGCAGGAGGATCACAAGTTCAAGGCCAGCTTCAGCAACTTAGTGAGATCCTGTCTCAAAAAAATAAAAAGAGCTGGGATATAACTCAGTGGTAAAATGCCCCTGTATTCAGTTCCTAGTACAAAGATGAACCTTTTGTTACCTGCTCTTGGCATTACCTGTTTGATTACCAAATTAAATTTTGGAGAAGGAAGGAACAAATGAACGAACAGATCTGATTGGCATAACTCATTATTTTTTACTCTAGGATAGTTCGTAGGATGCTGCCAGTTATGAATTGGCTGAATCCCATGACCAGAGGCCAGGCCCCCAATCCAGTCAGCTTGGGAAATAAACCACAGCCCCATTGGGAGGTCATTCCCAGGGGCAGTGGATGAGGGAGGCATGACTGGTGTCCAGGACAAGGTGCAGTGGTTGTGTAGGGGAAAGAGGGCAGGGAAGACCTCAGAGAGGGGCAAGCTATGGGGTTGAGACCAAAGGATGGGTCTGGGTTTGCCAGGGCATGGAAGCAGAAGGGGTGCAGTTCCAGGTGCTGAAATGCTTTGGAGGGCAGGGCCTTTTGGGGACAGGCAGCAAGCAGCGTGGTGTTGCGGGAGTAAAACCTATAGTGAGTAAAGGGGACAACACCATTCCTGAGACTTTTGTACACCCAGCTGCAGGCCCAGTCCTTGGTGTTCTGGAGCGGTCAGCCCGGGAAGACATTTGAGAAGCAAAGATTGATTGGCAGACTTTGGAGGGCGGATTGGAGATGTCTGAAACTAGACAATTGGAGGCATCTTGTTCCTCCCTTCTTGGCTGTGAATTTCCCAAAGCCATCATCTGGATTCTTTTCAGTGCTTGGCTGCAAGAAGCAGGGAAAGGGAGAAATGTAGGGGAGAAGGTTCCAAAGGAGAAAGGGAGATGTTTTTTAGGCACTGAAGACACAATTGGACTGGGAACTTTATAGAACTCTTTTGAAAAGAATCCTGGTTTTGATGGCTTCTCATCTTTGGCAGTCCCTCAAAAGCAAATTCTGAGAAGTCTCCAAATTGGATTGAACTCCCTGGTGTCTCATAATACTGAAATTATTCTATCAAAATGGCCACGTTACCAAAAGCGCTATACAGATTTGATGCAGTACCCATCCAAATTCTAATGATGTTTTTCACAGAATTAGAAAAAAAAAGAAAAAGCAATCATAAAAATTCATTTGGAAAAATAAGAGACCCAGAATAGCTAAAGCAGTCCTTAGCAAGAAAAGTGAAGTTGGAGGCACCACAATACTGGACTCCAAATTATACTATCGTAACAAA
>PVKS010004464.1:0-92959 GCA_004027875.1 Aplodontia rufa | reverse complement strand
CTCTACTTTACAAAAAGTGTTTTTGGTTTCTTATTTTATTTATTTATTTATATTTTTTGAGAGAGAGAGAAAGAATCAATTTTGTGTGTGTGTGTGTGTGTGTGTGTGTGTGTGTGTGTGTGTGTTTCATCTGTTTTTTGTTTCTCCAACACTAAGTGATATATGTGGTGCTGGGGTTCGACTCCAGGTCCTCAAGCATGCCAGGCATGCTTGAACCACTGCTTGTACCATGAACCACTGCTCCAGCTCCCCAAAAGTGTTCCTTTAAGGCCAACAACCTTCTACTTTTTGTGCTACCTGACTGCTATGCTGCTGGCCACCTTCTCTCTGACTTGGTTTGCTTGATCCTGTAGGTCTCTCCAGCTTCTCCAGTCTTCATCCCTCCTGCTGTGGTCCCTTTCCAGGATCTCTGGCTGTAATGCAGATGTTCTCCATGGATCGATCTTTCCTCGTCTCTCCACTCTCTTACTGGGCAGTCTCATCTACAGCTATGGCTCCTACTAAACACTATGTTTGGATGACTTCCCACTCTCTTCTAAGAGCAACACCCCTGTTGGAAACTTTAAGAGCAGATTCCCAAGTGTTGATTTGATGTCTGAGGTACCTCCAACTCAATATGTGCAATTTATTTATTTTTCCCCGGACTAAGCCTGCACATTTTCCAGTACTTCCTCTCTTTGCCGTTGGCAGCTCCCCAAATTAAAAATCTTAAAGTCATCATTAATTACTTGGATTTCCTCACATTGTACGTCCACTCAGCTGTACAAAAATTTCTTTCAGATTGTGCTTCTGAAACATTTTTTAGTCAATCCAAGGCCACCTGCCCAGGCTCCTCTATTCATTGCATGAACTTTACAGATTAGCATAGCTGGGTCTCTATATTTATATATTAGTTATTTGCCCCTTCAACCCATGGGTTGTACTACCTGAAAGTCCTGGCCATCTGACTATCCTTCTTTTATCATTAAAATCCTACCATTGTGTGTAGAATAAAGTAAAATCTCCTTAGTGTGATATATGACATTTATTCTCAGTATGATTTGAATAGGCTTCTCTCCTTTTATTCTTGTTCTACAGCTCTCTTGTAAACACTAGGTCACATCCTAGAATTTTAGCATGCCTTTGTTCACACTTGGAATAATATCCTTCCCTCTTCCTCCCATTGACTCTCTTTTTTTCATATTTTTTATTGATGCATTTTATTGATTCTTACTCATTCTTAAAGAGGCTGTCCTTTCACCAAACTAACACACAAGGCAGTCAGATATGCAGGATGGAATGTATAATACGACATACAGAAATAATGATCATGTCCAGTGGAGAGGCTCCACAAGAAATAACTCAATGTGTTATGTAGATGAAAGGGAGTGATGCTTTAGTTGGGAGACAAAGAATGATGTCAGAGAGGATGAAGGTATATTTTAGGCCTTGAAAGACAGTTAGAGTTTAAATAGAAACGGGGCTTGTGATCCTGGTGTGTGCTGTGTGCTGGAATCAGAGATCCTGGTATTCCCCTCAAGCTGCTTTTGGGGCTGGAGTTGGGTTAAGGATGCAAGAATAATCAGTGGTGTGGGATCCAAGTCCCCATCTCTTTTTAACGAGACCAGCTCCATTCTGGTATACTGTACACATCAAAAATGTTTTCAACCTGGGATACGTCTGCCTTGCTGGAGGACATTTGGCAATGTTCAGAGGCACTTATGGTTCTCGCATCTGGGATGTGCTGCTGGGATTAGTGGCAGACACCAGTGAAGCTGCTGAGCATCCTATATGCACAGGACAGCTCTCACAGCCAAGAAGATTTAGCTGGTCCAGAATGTCAAAAGTGCCAAGGTTGATAAACCTTCAGTTACGCAACCATATCAGATTTTGCTTGAAGAGAGGATTTTATAGTTAAATCAGAAAACTTGTGTAAGCAATCGTGCAAGGTCTCAGCAAGTCTCAACCAGGGACCTTCCAGGTAGCTCTGGTAGGGAAAGAGTGAACATAAGGCTCCAAAGAGATGGTCAGTTCACAATAAAGGCAGGATCATGTATTGCCATCATGCACACTGTGTTCCTTACAGTACCCCTGGCTGTGCAAGTTCAAGACCTGCATGGGAGGTACTGAATGTGGCTAATGAGTTGGTGCTTTTCTTTCTGCCAAAGAGGTGGTTTGCAATTCAAAAATTCCTGCTCCAAGATTAGAAAATACCCCAGACCTGCATCTATAAAACGGTGATAATGTTGCTACCTTGGGGTAGAGAGGAGGGGGAGGAAGAAAAACTGAATACATTGAATCTGCCACAGTAAATTTTATGATAATGACAATACCCTTAAAGAATATCCCTTTTCTTTTCCTGAGTGCAGTGGGAAAGTTTCATTGAATGTGAATCATCTTAAAATTAGGAATTCCTCTATTGCCGAAGACTTGCTTTCTGTCTTACCTGCTTCAGAATGCTTTGAAAATGCAACTGATTCTGAGAGGAGGTCAAACATTCAGTTCCAAATGCTTTGAGATGAAGTATTTTTCTAGAATGCTTCCTGCTAACCTGGGAGAAATGGGTGCTAAAAGAAGGTGTGGCATTTGGAGAAGGAGACCTGCAGAGAGAGGGCAGCAAGGGGAGGAAGGAGGGCAGGGAGCCAGAGCAGAGGCTAAATTCATCAGAGAACCCACATTGCAGGTCCCCAGGCGGCCAGCCCTGTGGCAGGAAATCCATTGTTCTGCATTCTGCTCAGCCTGCACTGGGCATTAGGAATGCAGGCAGAGGTGGCGGCCAGAGAGAGGTCCCTCAGCATCTGCAGCACAGACTTCCTGGATCCTCTGCTAGAGGGCGAGGTTTGTCACCTCTCAGAGTTGAAAGCTTGTCAGTCAGTACCACAGGAATTGTGCAAGGTCTTTCTCCCAGCTGGCAGTTCCTTCAGGATGCCTACACCTCCTCTTCCTTCAAAAGCAGGGAAGTGACTAAATGTCTCATGTGTCAGTATTTTCAACAGTCACCAAATGCCTTTTCCATTCTTTTGCGGTCTTTAAAGTCAAATACAAATGCTGCAGGTGAAATAAGCTTTGCGAAATAAATGTGCTCAGGACAAATTGAGCATGAGCCCACCTTTCTATTATGTTGTCCAACAGCGAAGGTATTTAAAAAATCAAGGCTCACCGCACTAATGGTGAAAGTCACATCTCAGTTTGAAGATTTTTTCCCCCTTAAAGATGAGTACATAAGGGGGCTGGAGTGGTGGCTCAGCAGTTACAATGCTTGCCCAGTATGCGTGAGTGCATGGGTTCAAACCCCAGCACCCATGTACACAACTAAGTGTTGGAGCGACGAGAGACATGTGAAAAATTCAATAAAAATTGATTCTCTTTCTCTCTCTCTCTCTCTCTCACCATCCTTCTCTCTTAAAAAAAAAAAAAAAAAAAAAAAGATGGGCACATAAAAGCTGGAAGTGTTTCCATGTGGATTCTAGGTAGAAAAATCTTCCTGCCAAACCGCCAGACCAGCTCACACAGGTGTTGTGCACTATAGATGGCCAAGACAAACACTGTTCTTGTGAAACAAGATTCATGGTGAGTCGTAATCCTTTTATTTTCATATTGTGACAATCTTGGATGCATCATTTAATCTGGACCTAAATTCCCCCACACACACTTTTTTTAATATTGGCAGTAAAAATGCCAGCTTGAAATTTGTGGTCACTCTTAAATGTGATTAAAAGTGGTCACATTTTTTTTAAGAGAGAGAGGGACAGTGAAAGAGAGAGAGAAAGAAAGACTCAACTTTATTTAGGTTTTCATGTGACTTTTGTTGCTCTGACACTTTGTGGTATAACATGGTGCTGAGGTTCAAACCTGTCTTCAGGCATGCCAGGCAAGCACCATAATTGCCAAGCCACTGCTCCAGCCCCCACATATTTTTTTAAATGGGTTAATCATAAACTGTTATACAAAATGGAGTCACCATCGCCTCTTCTTATTTATTATCATTATCACTCATCAGTATAAACTGGAGGGTGAGGATTTCAGGTCCTATCTCATCAACACAAAAGCAAACACAAGTGGAAATTGACATGAAATAACTGATAGGACAAAAAAGTTTAAAGAAAAATATATACAGCTGGAAACAGGGAAAAAAATGAAGTAAGTGTGCAAATTAGACAGACTCCAAAAGGAGAGACAGAAGTGAGAAGTCCTAAGTCAGACCTCAAAGAAAAGTCAGTGACCTCCTTTTTAAGTCTCTGCTGAAGATGGAAAGAAAAGGAAGGTGGAACAAGCTTTCCTGCGGGCTGGAGATGCCAAAAGCCCTCAGTCATCAGGGTCACTTCCTCTTGGTATTTCTGCTGCTGGAACCTTGTCTATAAACCTCAAGCAAGATACCTGCATATATGCATTTTTTTTGGAGTTTTGTTCTAGAGTGACTCAGCTGGAGTTGGCATCAAATTCAACACTTTTCTCATCGTTTGAAATCCAGAAAAATATCAGCCATCTGAATCCCCCCACCACCCACATCTCCCACTTTTTTACATGACCAAGAGCCAAGCAAAAGCCTACTTCAAAAAATGTCTCATCTGAGACCTTCTTACCTTGAGTGCTTATGATTTTCCCCTTTCGCTTCCATTCTACTTTGCTCCAATTTACATTATTCGCGCTGCAGCAATTCAAAGACACAGGATTGTTGTCGCACATCACTTCCATTTCTTCTTTCGCCAAAATTTGGATGGGTATAACATCTATTTTTTTTTTAGCCTCGTATTCAAAAATATCCAATATCAGTTTGCAAATATATTCACCTGCACAGTACACAAAATCATTTATTGTTACCATCTGAATAAATACCATGTATTTATTCAGATGAATGTTAGTCTCATCTCATGTATCATGAGAGTACATCATGAAGCTTCATTTTCAAAGCATCTGAGACTTGGTCTAAATGCTCCTAAAGGAACTTTTGGGGAATGCTGAGGGCCAATGCAGAGATTTCTGATGCCACAGGTAGAGTAGATAGTCGTTCTCACTGTAGCACTCTCACAGATTTTGCTAGTAAGAAAGAAGTGTAGGATTGGAAGAGGTAGGGAAAGAAACTGGAAAACTTTAGAGAATTAGAAAGTGAAAAAATTTTTTTGAAAGAGAGAAAGTGAGAGAGAGAGAGAGAGAGAGAGAGACAAAGAATCAGTTTTTATTGATTTTTTTTCACATGGCTTTCGGTTGCTCCAACATTTAGTTGTGTACGTGGGTGCTGGGGTTTGAACCCGTGTACTTGCACATGCCAGGCAAGTACATAACCGCTGAGCCACCACTCCAGCCCCAGAAGATGGAAATTTTTGATAAAATCAGAATCAGCCAAGATGTGCTATGCCCCAAGTGTCAACAAACCACCTTTTTGATACAGAGAAATAGAGATGGCCCTGTTGACAACTGGGTTAAAGCGGGGTTATGAAATTCTGGAATGTGTTGGTTCATCACTAATTTCTGAAGAATCAAGACTCGTGCTCCTGTTGCTTCTTGGAGTGGGCAGGATGGTGGGGACAGGTCAAATGGAAGGATTACAGGAGAGAACAGGAAAATGGAGCATGGGGGTGATAGATGTGTTCACTATCTTGAGTCTAGGGATGTTTTCACCAGTGTACAAAGGTCAAAACTTAACAAACTGCATACTTTAAGCATGTATGGTTATTACATATTATTACATGTCAATTCTACCTCAACTAAGCTACTTTAAAACTTTTTAGAAATTAATTGAAATTTTAAAGAAGAATAAAATAATAGTGTACACTAAATAAAAATAATGAAAATAAATTAATTTAGAAAGTAATTAAAAAGTAAAATCATAGGATGAATTTTGAAGTGCTGAGCCTGAGTACTCCTCTTGGAAGAGAGTAACACTATCTACACATTAAGGGGTCCGCTCCTTTAAGAAGGCTGAGGAAAACCCACCTGCGTCTCCCTGAGTGACGTTGTAAATGGTGAGGCGTGATACTGAGGTTATGTTGTTGGGCATCGAAGTGTAAATGGAGAATCTGCTGCTGTTCAGGATGTGTTTTTCTCCCCGATACCAGGACACGTTGGAGGACAGAATTTCGTTTTCACATTCTAGGCTTACCGTGTCTCCTTCGAAGATGGTTTCTGGCATGATAGAGAACTTAGTTTCATCTGGAAATTCAAAGACAAGGTGTTAGGATCCCAAAGCAAATAAATGTCACAGAAGCCTGGCACCGCCCCTGCTGGGACTCTCAGGAGGTCCTAGCACCCATGGTGCTGCTCAGGATGGGGCCACGTGGCTCCACACCCCCTCTGCCCACTGCTACCGGAGAGCCACAACCTGCCAGGTACTAGGGGGAGGGCTTCCAATCTGGGGCCTTTGCAGCAAATGTCTTAATGTCATTTGGGAGTTCCTAATAGTGGTAATGGGGATGCCAAAGCTGTTATCAATATTTCAAAAAGCTGGTAGAAAATAGAGCATTTGTTTGTGAAGAAGCCGTCCAAGCTGACAAGCATGGGGTATCTTTGCTACTGACTGGTATAATATCAACCGCTTCTTACCAAAAACTCATATCTTATGTTCACTGAAAGCTCTGAACTAAATGTTCAATGTGTTAGAAATGGGAAACAAATTCATTACTGATAATAAATAAAACCTTCTTGGGAAAAAATAATTGTTTTAAAATTCTGATCCCCATGGACACTTGAGAACTTAGTGGACAGACAGGTAGGGATTTGGATCCTGGTTTCGTCCCACATGCAGCTGGGTGGCCCTGTTGGCCTCAGCCAGCCTCAGCTTCCTTGTCTGGAAAATGGGAGCAATGACAGCCACACTGGGAGGGGACTTGGGGAAACAGCAGCTATTATTATTTTTATGGCAGTAAATTCCCGAGAATTACTGCATTGTCATTACACAGATAAAAATGCAATGCTGGTTATTTTATATACATTTTTGAGGATGTCCTTTGCTTAGATGACATGCAGTTTTTGTAAGCGGTGGTTTTTGTGCAATATCCTTCAAGAGTTATGTGTGTTGAGGAAACCAGGAGCGAGGAGACTCTATGAGACTTCTTTTGCATGGGACTTGAAGCCCAGGGAAGACCCCCCCATAAATATAAACAAGGGAATAAATAACCATAAAATTAATTTAGGGTGGTATGATGTCCCAGTAAAAATAGTAAAAATATCAGTATCTTACCACTTCTTTTTTTTTAGAGATAGAGGAACAGTGAGAGAGAGAGAAAGAGAGAAAGGGAGAATCAATTTTAGCTTTTCACATGGCTTTCACTGCTCTGACACTTCGTTGTGTGTGTGGTGCTGGGATTCAAACCTGCTTCCTTGCACATGCCAGGCAAGTGCTGTAACTGCAGAGCCACTGCTCCAGCCCCTCTTACCACTTCTCTAAGACCATTGGTTAAAATAAGATTAAAAAAAATCACATTCAACTATTTGAAAGCAGAACTATCTGTAAACATTTAATGTAGTGCACCGGCTTTGAAGTCATACAAATTTGTGTTACTTGCTATGTGTCCTTGAGTGAATTATTCACCCTCTATTAGACTCTGATTCATCTGTACATGGGAGACAATAATATCTATCTCACTGGACATGTGAATATGAAATAGATGTAACACCTGGAATTAATACAGAAAAGATGTTGTAAGTCTCCCTCTCTTTATTACAATTGTGGCTAATAAATAAGGTTCATGGAACTACCATGGTTACAAGGAATTTAGAATAAATTTAACAGGAAAGATTGAAGACAGGGGTGTTGTGGTTAAGGGACCTGCTGATTAATCAAATGTCACCAGAGGATTAATGGCAAAATAAACAGAACTATTCTAAAGACTGCTATGTGCCTTTTGCATTTCATGAAGATGGATTTAAAAGTTCCTAATTCCAATTCATTCATTCAACACTTTTCTTTCTTGTCCTCTTTCTCTCCCAACCAACCAAATATAATGCAGAAGAAGAAGCAGGAAGAGCAGGAGGAGGAGAAAATAATGATCACCCAGTTACATGAGTACATGAACTTTTTCCATGTCTGTGTTCTGGATTAACATCAACTACATTGTGGAGGGCAGGAGGGTGTCCAAGGTCCTGTGAAACTGAGTGTGCTGTCAGTTCATGTTTATTGCTGTAGGGCTGTGCATATCACGGAATCCCACTCCGGTCTTTGAAAAGACAGAGGGCTATAGACTCTCCACAAGGTGGAAAGATGTTGCACGACATTCTCAATGACTCCGTCGCTCTTTGGAAGTATAGGTAATGGATACGCACCCACCACGTGAACTGTACTGTCATTAGCATGTGCCTGGATGGAGAGTCAGTCCGACTAGTAAAACCGCTGGGCACTTACTCATTGTAAGTCTGTCCTTGTTGTAAGTCTGTCCTCCACATGACTGAAATTTGGGGAAAAGCATAATTACAGCTGCAATTTAACTATGGAAGAAACTGGACCCTTTGAATCATAAACAAAAAGAACTCTTTGGGACAGAGAAAGCACATATGTTTGTTGACCAGTTGGTCAGAGAAAGGTGGTGTTGCTAAGATTGCTCCTGTGTGAGCCACATTTTCTGGCTACTTATTCACTTTTCTTTAATTTTCTAATTTTTATTTATGTTTTACTGTCTTATTTAGTTTGAATGTTCATTTTGCTATTACATCTTCTAGTACATTCTACCATTGCACATATTTCTTATGCTTTCCTTAGTGAGTTTTATCACTTAGAATATTTTATGTTAAAAAAAATAACATGACAGCTGGATGTAGTGGCACATGCCTGTAATCCTAGTGGCTTGGGAGGCTGAGGCAGGAGGATCACAAGTTCAAAGTCAGCCTCAGCAGCTTAGCGAGTCCCTGTCTCAAATTTTTTTTTTAAAAAAAAGCAGGTGGTGGGGGATGTACTTAAGCACCCTTGGGTTTAATTCATGGTACCAAAAACAAAGCAAACAAAAAAATGATGTGATATTTGAAAGTACCAGCAGAGAACACAAACAGAAAGGATACAACCATTCTGTCAGGCTGACCTGACTCCTGACCAACGGGGGACCTTTCGATTGTGCCTTCACCATCCTTTCAGTGTCCTCCACCATACTAGATTCCAAAGAAGGATCACCTTTGCTTCAGACTACAGACCTGAGTTATCCAGAACACCTACTGGCCAATTCCTACCTGCATCTTGCCCTTCTGGCTTCTTAAACTAGCCCCCGAAAAACAACAGATCCACCTACTTAGTGATGTGCCAGAGCCTAGCTTTGAACCCCATTTGTAAGATGGGGAGAACAACTAAAAGATCGCATGATTTACCACGATAAGATCTAAAGCCATGGTTCTCAACCTTCCTCATGTATTAGAATCAGCTGGATACCTTCTTCTTGAAATAGATTGTCCCTTGTAGCCTGGTGGATTGGTGGGAGGGGGACAAAATTTGAGTTTCTAACAAGTTCCTAGGTAGTATTGATGCTGCTGGTGTGGGAACCACACCAAGACCCCCCTAAAATCTAAAACAACAATGGCTCTCTAGTACTAGTGCCAGTTTCAAATAACCCCACTCCTACTGCACTGTTAGTTTTATTTCTTGGATGTTTTCAATATGTGAACTCAGAAAATCCTTAACCCACATGGATGTGTGCAAGTTTCCTGCTTCTCTCTCCCTTGTATCCCAGGTGCAGTGACACCAACCACATCGGGAGGCATTGACCCAAGATGAGAAGATAGCACATAATCCTATGTTCCAGTCTCTCTGCACTGAACGCATCAGAAAGTGATTTCCTAGGTTTGAGCAGAACCATCAGCACCATTACCACACCTAGACAGAATCTACAAATGGGGAAATATATTGAGGTTCCACTTACTACTTGGCACCCCTTGAAAGGAATTGTAGTCCATTCTGTAGGTCTGATTGAGGGTCTGCATGACTTGCTCGTTGGCTTTCTGTATTAATCCAGATGGTGGTGTTGTAGACTTGATTTCATATGTCACATACACACTGCCCTTGCTGGACAGAAACCACTCAGTTCAGTAAAGCAGCAACTGATCTGGAAGAGTCTAGATGCTTGTGGCTTATTTGCATGGGAAGACAAATAGCAGGAACCACCAGGGGAACTATTATGCTGAGGGAATCACTGAAAGAAACCCATGTTCAAACTCTAGTTGAAAGTCCAAGGCAGAACTTACACACCCAAATGTCTGCAAATGGGTAATATAGATGAAAAAAGTTGTGTGTGGGAATTAGTGAACAGTCTCACCCCCTGGTCAAAGGAAGGCAGCCACCAAACAGAATCTGTTGATGGCTGTCACACAGCTATGCTGGCCACCATTATCAAACACATGGAATGTTAATGGAGCCCCAACCCTGAATGTTCCCTTACAGATTCCTGATTTTTAAAATTGGCAACTAAGGGTTCCAAATAATGTGCAAACTATTTGGATACCCAAGTCCATGGGGAGCTGCCTGCAGCTCTGTGGCCCCGACTGGCCAACACAATGTTCTTGCACAAAGACATTGGCACATAACATTATTTCATTTTTTTAAATTTCTAAACTCTAGACTGCAATCTAATCTCTTTGCAAAATTCTTGCACACACATCTTTTTCTCCTTACTTTTACATAGGTTTATCTTGTAAGGGGTGAGAGACTCCTCTCAGTGTTTGCTCTCCCTTTTAACCCCTGTAATCTAGCATTTGTCTTCATCTCTACCAAACTGCTCCTGCTGAGCACTCTAGATGAGGCCCGCTGATTTTTTTTCTTCACTGACATTCTGCTCTTGGCCATCAGATAGAAATGAACAAATTAAAGCATTCTTACGTGAACTCTGTCACAGTTGCCGATTTGAAGCCTGGCAAAATTCTGTATCCCTCCCGGAACTGGAAAATAAGGTGAGAAGAGTATGGTGTGTTAGAGGCTGGTGAGAGATACAAAAGATCTGAAACCGAGTAGGAAGCACATGTCCCTTATCACTCTGGGTAAAATTTTCTTCTAAATATTTTGTTACCACTGGCATCAGCAGATCTTTGAGGAAGAATTTCCTAGCTACCTGTGTCAGTCTGGGTTCTTGGAGAAGCAGACACTAGATTAAATGTTTTTTTTTTTAATTGCTCAGAAAGATGCCTAGGAAAGAAAAATGGGATGTGAAGTGAGGAAGGCAGGAAAAAAGCCATCAGATCCTAAGTGGATGAGGGAAGGAAGATTGACTAGCATCCCATTCTAGCATCCTAGCATCTAGCCAGGGAAGGTCCAGACAGGCCTTCTGAAGAGACCCTATATCTGATACAGATCACTGAGGAAATCCCATCATGAGTATCAGAGATAACACCTGGGACTCCACCACATCTCCTGCAGCTGGAGATCTAGGAGGGACACCTGGGAGGCCACCTTAGTACCTGCTCTTCATTTGACTATTCTGCAGCATTGGTTGAGTGAATGCAGCTTTTGATGATGCTCTTATTCCACTTTGTTTCTCTGAATACTAACCTCACAGGGGATTCTCTTTGACCCAAGTTAAATTCAGGAAAATTACAGTGTGCAAAGAATTTACCTGGTAGGTGGGCAGGGTACCTAATTGAATGGGACCCAAAGTGGGCAGGGTACCTGGTTGGATGGGACCCACAGGTTAACATGTAACCCTCCCTTTCCTTAAAAGTGTATAATCATGGGGCTGGAACATGGCTCAGTGGTATTGTGCTTGCCTGGTATGCATGAGGAGACAGGTTCAAACTTCAGCACCAACCACCTACACCTACCCAACTAAGTGTTGGAGCAATGAAATCAGATTTTAAAAAATATGCATATATCATTCTCTCCACCCACCCTGTCTCCCTTTAAAAAAAAAAGTGTATAATCTCATGTGTGTGGTATATGTGGGGAGGAATCTCCTTCCCCATAGAATTATGACATGCCAGATATGCAAATCAGAGGTCCAAGAGTTCTTCTGGGTCACCACTCCAATGTTGCACCCCTGGACAATGACAATATTTGTGTAACCCACCAGGATAAGCAAAAGGCTGTTCCTGGCCTGAGGCAGGAATTTAGCTGCCCTGAGAGTCATTGAAAGTCATCATTACCTCAGCCCACTTGAATAATTTGCACCACACCAGTTGGGAAGCTGTTTCAAGTGAGTTAACTCAGGCACAGCATTTAGGTTTAGAATGGATCCAGTGCAAAGCAATTTAGAACTGCATCTGACAGCCAATTAACACTCACGGGATATTCTTGGGTGCTTTACATGATTAAATTTAAATTGTCTTAAGAACGAATGCCTAATTCACTGAAGTGTAGAGAGGTTTGAAGCCCTTTATGCTTCGTCTTAGGTTGGTCTGCCCACCAGGGTTTTCATACACGAGGCATGTGAAGAATAGAAATGAAGCAACCGGTGCTTCTAGACCAGGTTCATGGGACTACAAATGGATTTTAGTAAATAAATGCCATCAAATCTCATCTGAATCATTTTTACCCTGGGAAGAGATTCTACTTGTAAGTCAAGGTGATTTCTTGATCACACTGTCTACTGAACACTGACTCGAACACTTCAATTTGTCATCCCAGATTGATATGATATATTTCAAATCCAGTGTGGATTATGACTAACCCAAGCAAACTTTCTACTCTGAGTGAAAGAGACTCAGTTCTGCCCACACAGTATGTTGGGTAAGAGGCTCCTGGGGCCAAAACATACCGCTCTTTCCAGGTCAGTCTTGTAGGACCTATAGAGGGCAGAGGATGTGTTCTTAAGATCTTCTGGAAATTCCACATTTAGTCTGACTTTCATTCTCAGGGTAACCTCTGCTGAACAAAACAGGGCAATACTTAAAAATCGCATTTGGTGTTTTAACACAGACACAGAGAGAAACATCTGCTTTTGCTGAAGTTGAATCACTCAACCAATATTTCATGAGCAGGTACTTACCTCCCTGGAGCTGGCAGAAAGGTCCCTTTGGAGGAAGTCCTCTAAGGCAACTGCAGCGGTGCCCTGGGAGAGAGCTGCCGTGGTCTTGACAAGTGACACTGTGGAGGCACCTTTCCCGAGGCCACCCGTAGCCTGTCTCACAGGAGCACCGGATTTCATTTCCAATAGGTCTGCAGACTACCATCAACAATAAGAGGGAGGGGGAGAAGGTGGTCACCACCTGTGCATTTATAGACCGCAAGTATTTGTTCTTGTAGGAAATCCTAACTTGACTTGATGATGCCCTTCTGGGGAGTTCAGTAGGATTGCACAAGTTCCTGAATGCACCACAATGCCACCAGCCATGGCCATCTGAAAGATGGTGCTGTGGTTATTGAGTGACTGTCGAGTGACTGATGACTATTGAGTCACCTTCTGGATGGTCTTGCCTAATAGCAAATGGCCACCATATGTCTGTGATGAGAAACAGATTCCAGGACACAGTCTGTGGTAGCCAGCCTCCAAAATGGCCCCTGTCCATTCCTGCCTCTGGATTTCACACCCTTTTGGAGTGGCCTCTTCTATTGCACTAGGGGAGCTTTGTGTGACCAATAGAATATGGCAGAAGTGATGGTATAGAGCTTCTGAAATTAGGTTATGAAAGACTGTAGCTTCCCTCTTGACTGTTCCTCTCCTTTTCCATTTTCCTGTGGGAAGTTGGCTACCATGGCATCAAGACATGTCATGCAGAGGCCCACGCGGTGAGGAACTGAGATCTCTAGCCAATAGCTGGAAAGGAACTACAGACTGCCAACAGCCACAGGAGTGATCTAGGATGTGGATTTTCTAGCCTGAGTAGAGACTTCAGATCACTTCAGTTCTAGCTGAAAGCTCAATTACAACCTCATGTGAGACCTTGAACCAGAACTACAACAACTAAGCTGCTCCCAGATTTAAGACTGCCAGAAACTGCAAGATAATAAGGTCTCTTGTTTTACAATGCTAAGATTTAGCACAATTTGTTATGCTGCAGAAGATAACAGATATAAAATGCAAATAAATTTGAGTCTTTTATATTTCAAGTCAAGCGAGAACTGCCCAAATGGACTCCAAGCTCACTGGGAACATCAAAAAAATGCTCTGAAAAACAGAGTGCTTTGAGTCAGTTTGTAAAACTGGACTGAAGTACAGTTTTACAAACTGTACTTGTTGGAAGTTGTTCATTCTGCAGATGGGTAACCCGGCAAAATCCTATAGGATGATTATGTAAAGGAAAGCCATCAAATACTTGTTTCTGAAATAGGGGGACAAACAAATTCCAGTTATTCCTTGGACACTGACACAGTCCTTGTCCCAGCAGTAGGTTGGAGACAGCAGAAGTTTTAGAAACAGAAGAAATCACTGGTGGTAGTGAGGGTGGGGGTATTTTGAGGGGAGCCAAAAGAACCCCTTTGACAAAATCTGCTATTGGCCTGAAATTCCACTGCTGAAGTGTTATTTTTTATTTTGGGGAAGAAAGGAGTGTGAGAGAAGTATTTGAAGAACTTTGGACCCCAATGCACTATGCCAACATGGCTCAGGGGATGGCAAGGCTGCTGTCATTTCCAAACCAACTGCTGTTCCAGATATTGTCTAGTTGCTTTACAAACATCATATAGCCTTAAATAGCTTCAGCTTTATTCACTATTACTAACACTGTCTTTCTGGAAAGATTGCAAGGAAAGCTGTTATAAGCCTGTCGGGAGGAAAGCATGGGAAGAGGGCAATGGCAAACATACAGGTTCTCAGATGCTAGTGGCGTGGTCAACAAGCCTGATCTCGATCACACACCCTGCCCAGTCACCTCCACTTTGAGGCCAATTCTCCTTGGCTGTTCTTTGCTGGTCCTGAGGTCCATGAGCCTCATGCCCTTCCTGCCCTTTTGAAGCATGCATTTTGTCAAATCTCTCTCACAGTTAGATATCAGAAAGAATTCACTCCTTAATGTGTGAATGAACCAGTCTTTCTGGAAGGACAAATTAAACTTCCCGAGGGCAACTGCACTTTAAAAGGGAAAGTTGCTTAAATGTTTCCCCTTTAAAATGCAAAACGTTTAAATCATGGAGGGCCTTGAAGCCTTTTCACCTCTAATAGAATAAAATAAATGTGGGAGGGTTTGTTAAAATGTTTATTTTAAGGATAAGTCAAATAAACTGACATTTACTGTCCAAGTGTCCATAATCATAAGTTGTTCAATGAAAACACACCATTTATTTATTGGATACCTACTGATGTGATTTATTTACTAAATTTGCTTTCTAGCACTACACAGACACTAAAGGTTTTCATTAAAAAGTTGGAAAAGAAAAAAGTATTTAAAAAATCTATCCAGTATTTAAATTTTCCCCCATAAATGGGGAAAAAAATTTTGGAGGCAGAAAATCTGTTTTGAGCAAGAACACAGGCTATTTGCTATGTAGGTTCCAAAGGGTTTTTGTGAGATAGTCTATAGAGAAAGAGCTCTGGGCACAAATACATTTGGAAAACACAGAAAAAGCTCTCCACTGCTAGAAGACCCCCACACTGACTTCCAACTGGAAAACCATTAACTAAAGGAAATTATTCTTCTAATGAAAGAATTTGGTGAGACATGGCATCCAAAGAGGCTTTTAAAGAGCTATGTCAAGTTCAAGTAGCATATGCTTAGAATCAAATATTAAAATGGATAGACAGCTATTGGGGTAGGTGATATAAAAATGAGAAATCAAAAAGAATTTAAAAATAAGAATTTTACTCTTATCTCCACTTTAGAATAATAAAACCCAACATCTGTTACTGCTTTCCAGTTTACAAAGCAGGAATTTTTATAGGCTAAGGGGCAGCCTCATCTCATGGCCCCTATGGGACCCTAAGTCTCTGGTGATGGTCCCCTGAGACACGAGAAAGATAGTATGACTTTGGAAGTGAGTCAGCAAACAGGAAGTATGATTCAAGGCCTGAAAGGTTCTGCTTAACGCCTTGCTTCTGATCCAGGTGTGTGCCTGATTCCTATTTCCTGACCTATGATTCCAAAAAGGAGGGAACTTGCTACTTACTAATACCCTCAGCCAGTGCTTGCGGTACCCATTGATTGGCCAGGGCCAGAGGATCCAGTAGTTTGTATGAAGGATCTGGCCACAGCGTGGAACTTTGTGATAACAACCATTATAGAAACCACCAAGCAAACCATTTCAAATTATAAGGTTCCTTGGCAGCCGCTGGCTGCGGGAGTGGCTTCAGCTAGCCCATGCTTCCTGCTAAGCAGCAAGGCAAGGGACAGCGTGCCCAAGAAAAGAATGGCCAATCAAGACGCTGGCAGATAAGCTCCAATGGATTGACGGATCCACCAGCCAATCTCTGAAAGGCCAACCATCAACTCCTCCCCTTTAACCAATAAAACCAGCTGCCTGGCGAAGGTCCAGCACCATTTTCCCTGCATGCCATTCTTCCTACATGCTGTTTCCCCTGGTGGCCTTCACTTCCCATGACCACCCTCATTATGGGAACAGGCAGGTGAACTTGCCCTGGGAGCAGCAAATCCCAATAAACATCTCTACCTGAATTTACACCCGTGCCATTGTTCTTCTTCTTTTTTTTTTTTTCTTACTTTTTACATAAATAAGGAGATTCTGGCTGCTGAGTCTACTGATAGTGGTTTATCCTGGGAGGCTATGAAGTCATAAAATCACACCAATCATTTCCCTTGCTACTAAGTGTAAAGTGTTCCAATAGTGAGGATCCCAATCGGCTTTTCTACTGATATGCACGCCCATCCATTCTAAAGCAATGGGTGACTTACCTGTTGTCAACTCTATGCTCAAAATGTCAGTAGCTGGGTCAGCGTTGTTTCCTTGAATTGGAAAACTGAGGTTGTTCAAGCGAGCTCTGATGGACTCCAGGAAGGATACATTTTCAAAACTGATCTCAATATCAACAGTGTACTCTTCCTCTGCAGGACTACTTGTGGCAACTGAAATGCAAGCACATGAAGGCTGTGACAACTTTCCAATGACACGGAGAGAGGTCATGACAGATGTGTCCGCAGTTAGAGGTATATGTGGATGCTGGGCTTATCAGCCCATGAAAATTGCTAATGGACTCTTTCAGAGGAAAAAAAAGTTTGTTTACTCAATGAATCTTCCTATCCAAGGTCAAGGAGCATTGTGTGGAGAGGGAACAGTGATGGGGAAAAATGGCAGCAGGAAGAACTAGCAGGGAGGCTCTGGCCACAGTTCAGGCAATGAAAGTCACAGTCTTGATCCACAGGAGCAAGCCAGTGTGTTTCTAGCACCTTTCAGTTGACAGACATGTGCTCTAAAAGCTGAACCATGCATGGCTTGAAGACCTCCAGGAAAGGTCACCCTGCTAACTTCCTTTGCCCTCAGCCTATGCACACAGACCATCTGCTCTTCGTTCTTCCTTTGGGTAACTCCAATGTCCAGAATTCAATAGGTGCTCAACAAAAGTTTGACAAATTGCAAAGTGCAATAAAAAAGATTTCTAGGTCTTCATTGCTTTTCCAAATTGTCCGCAGGTAGTCTGCCCACCGGCATTCTAAATAGATCTGATCCTCAACACACACCCACTCCAGACAGACCAGACTATGTATGCAATGTATAATCTTAGAATAGTTCTTTCCTGATTTCCTACATTACATCATGTCTCCGCCACTTGTGGCAAGCTTCCTAAGGGCAGGGACTGCTTCCTCCACTTCTCATGGTCTTACTCACGGGGCATGGAGCTCACAAGCTAATGGCTACAAGCGCAATCCTTATTAAGCCTGCCATCTGAATCAAGTCATAGATTCACCTCTCTGTCACTGAGAGTTTTTGATCCTGTCTTGGCTGTAATATAACAACTAAGCAGAAGCCATGAGCAAAGTTGGCAGTTAATGCAGAAACTTCAAAGAACAGGAATTAGTCACACATATGCTCTGAGAACATTTTTGAATGGGAGGATGGCTACTTGCAAAATTATTGCTTTCAAATTTAAGTCAAATCTGAAAGTCGGATGTATTTTACCATAAAATTAAAAATTAATACTTCTTTTTAAAAGGACCATGAATTTTCCCATAACGCTGTAAGATTTGCCTTGACTGTTACAAAGGACTATTCACATGAGACACTATGAGAAAGCTTATTATGGGAAACTGCAGTTGCTAAATGTTTATTGCAGAATGCTGCATTATTTGTCCTGCATTATTTGTTCACTTAGAGTTGTCAACAGGTTGTCTTAGGAGGTTGGTTTGACCCATCGACCTTGTTGATAATTATTTCATTTGGGCATCATTCAACTTACTCTAATTAGTTCAGACTATAAAACAGGTCTGTGCAGAAGTTTTAGAAATGCATTTTATGACACGTTTCCTCCTTACAAAGGTGTATTTACAAGCAGAATAACTTTTAAAACTAAACGCGGTTCACGCGGAATTTCAGTCTGTCATGATACAGTGGCATTGCCTCCAATTTCCTGTTTTCCTCTCTATTCACAAAAGGTTCTGTGATGAAAACAAGCTTCCAGAAGAACCGCTAGTCTCAATTTGTGTGCCTAACTGGTCACATTGTGTTGCCCACTTGGAGCATTTTGTAAGAGGTGCAGCTGCAGGGTATTTACAAAGTCTGCCTTGGAGCACAATCTTTTTCCTGAAAAGTTACGAAGCCTGTGTTTATCCCTCTGGTGGACTCATTAGTTCCAGGATCCTGCTCAAGCAGGTCTACTCTCCTCCCAAGAGAGTAAACAGGATTTCCTGGACAGTGGCTGTTTGGGATGGGTGGGGTCAGTAACAAGTCCTTATCACACACTTCATCCGCACGACTGCATCCAAGGGTCAATCCCTGCCCATTATCAGTTCCTGGGTCCTATGAAGTCCTCTTTTGCCTCAAGGGAGTGATGCTTGCTCATTCCTCCCATTACCCAGTGATACTGAGTGAATCAAAGGCAATGATAATAAAATAATCATAACAGTAGCAGGTGCACCTCACTTGTTCAGCACATAGCAAGCTCTAGGGCCATGAGGACAATATGCATACCTCCACTTTGCAGGTGCAAATAGTTATAGGTACTTGATAGCCAGTGTGAGAGCTGGGTTTCCCAAGTCCATTTTCTTGTAATCACACCTACCACAACTCTAATGAAGAAAGTAACAAATGTAATCATTTTGTAAAGCCCAAAGGAGCACCTGTTAAATACATCCTTAAAGGAAATTAAATTTCATAAAGTAAAATTTTAAATACAATCAAGGTCAAAAAGCAAAATTATTAATAATAAATGGACAAATCATGAAAAGTTTTGTTAATGTTTTTCACCATAACAAATCTCTGTTTGAAATCCTCACTCAGGAGAAAAGCATTGTGGTGCGCTGTCCTCAACACACAGGGATTCTTTTTTTTTTTTTTTTTTTTTTTTTTTTTTGAGAAAAAGGAAAAAAAGTTTTATTGCTTTGCTAGCAAAAGAGAAACAGAAGGGACTCCTGTCCCAGAGGCTGTGATTCTCTCACCAGGAAGAACAGGGGATTTTTAAAGGCCACATTCCACACATTCTCCATCCAGAGTTGTCATTCACTTGTTAATTTGGTAGATGGTCATTTCTTTTCTTTTTTAAAAAAATTTTATGATGGAGTTGAGCTATTGTACAATCATAAAATGCATATAAAATAACTATATGATATGCATGTATTCTTTTTTTTTAAAGAGAGAGGGACAGTGTGTGAGAAAGAGAGATGGAAACAATTTTTTATTTAGTTTTTCAAGCAGCTTTCATTGCTCCGAGACTTTGCTGTGTACCTGGTGCTGGGGTTTGAACTCCTGTACTTGCGCATGCCAGGCAAGTGCCATAACTGCTGAGCCACTGCTCCAGCCCTATGCATGTACTCTTAAATCAGAATTACCCCCATATAGCCCACACCCCAGTCTCTTGAATCTTCTATATTTCACCCATACAAACAATATAAATGCTTAGGTTGAGAATTTTCCAGAATTGAATGATTGTATAAGTGTTATTTGGATTCTCTGGGAGGGGGACAAAGAGTATGCTACCTTGTTGATTGACTCCCTAGATCCCTCCCTATTCTCCCTTCCTCTCCAATCCCCTACTCGCCCTCTTACCCCCACTTCATATCTATGGTTGCCCTTGATTATGACACACAGGGATTTTGACAGTAAATCTTGACAGGATCATTAGCTTGTTTCTTGATTTATTGATTTGTGTGGAGTTGTTCTACTTGTTAGGTGCCTATTTCCTGGAATGATGCTAGGTGCTGGGAGCACTGGGTTAGTCAAAAATGCAAAGCCCTGACTTTATGGATCTTCCATTCTTATGCTGGGGGCAAAGGATAAATTTGTATCCTAATGTCAGGGAGTTTTGTGGGAGAAAAATAAATAAGATCAAGTAAATAGAACTTCAGGGGAGTAGGGAATGAGGTGGGGTGTTATTGTTTTGTAGGATGGTCAGGAAAGACCACTTTGAGCAGAGATTAGAATGAAGTGAGGGTTGAACCAGAAACCCATTGGGTGAACATCACTCTCAAAAGGGCAGAGGAGCATGAAAGTCCCGAGTAGCAATGCTCTTGGCTTGTTCAAGGACCATAAGAAGACATCCTTCCCTTTTAGGTCATTCCTTCTCATAACCTAGACCCTGGAACAGTGTCAGGGACCCTGCCTGTAAGGGAGGTAGCCCTGATGCTCAGGTATCAGCATCCCACATGGGGTATGAGTCCCAGGTTAGAAATGCCAAACCCCTGCCTTCCCATGCACTTCCAACCAGAGAACTTCCACGCCTGACAAAATGATGCTTCTTGTCCTGCCCCAGGATGCAAGGGACCCAGGAGAAATGAAGAACAGCTCCCCCACTGCTGCATGTGTATTTTAGATGCCCTCCACCCTCCTCTGCTGTCCTGAGCCATCTGGCTCCTGATAGTTTAGTGTGTTTTCTTTTGCTCAGTCTCCTTTACCCCTGTGTTGTTTGTCTGGGATTTTCTGGCTCACTGATGCCCTGAATGGAAGGCAGCCAATTCCAGGTGTCAGCAGTCACAGACAGAAGCCTATCACAGGCCCAGGAGGCACAAACCTACCAGGATATCCCCTTTCCTTTCCCATAAGTCACTGCCAACCTCGCACTACTTATCTTAAAGAGACATTTCTGGAAAATTGGCCACGAACTGCGACAAGTAGTTCTCTGTCTTAATCACAGCTGTTTAAGCAAATAATACTACTTTAGCCTGGCAACACTGATGGGAACAGTGATTTCTCAGAATCAGAGCCTCAGTAGGTGCATAAATTAATCTCCCACCTGCAGAAGAAGGAACCTGTTGACTTCATCCTAGAGAAAGGATATTGGTGCTGTTTTCTCCTAACCAAAGGGACAATTCTTCTTTCTTAATCCTCATAGAAGGTGGCAAATTGACAGCATTGTCCGTATCACCCCTTGCCACTGCTGAGCAGTCAAAGGATCCTATTCTCCGTTGGGTTTTAGAAGGTTCGTTCACAAAGGAGGAAACCACCAGGATCCCAGGCTATGGTTCACCTAACAGATGCGGATGGAGGAGGAGGTCAGCAATATGTGTCATAAAACACTGGGTGGTGGAATCTGGAGCCAATAATCAATTCCACCAGGTAATTATGAACCAAATCATCAAAGTTAGCTCAGCATAAAGGGAAATGAGACAGACTTAGTGAGTGAAGACAGATCTGCCAGGCCTTCTCCCTCTATGAATCTGCTCCAAGAGTCATGAAACAGGACCACAAGGGCAAGAAACAGAAACACATGTTGAAAACTGTGACTGTTTGCTATGACCCTGAATTTTGAAGTCAAAGAGAGAGTCAAGTGGAAGGCCTTCTTACCTGGACAGCTCCTTTAAATTGTATGAACTATATTTTGTTCATCTGTAAATTCAGCGTAATAGTTTCTCTATAGGATTGTTGTTAAGAGATTAGGATCTATATGAAAACCCCTATCAATATCATGCTTATATTCCATATGGATATATACTGGTAAGTCCAGAAGAAATAACCCTGTTCTCATCAGGTCTCCTCAATGAAATAGTTAAAGGAACACTACTCAGATTTGTTTTTAAATGCAAAACAGTCTAACATTCAATGTTAAGCCCCAAACCAATGCATGCACCAGCCAGAGAGCTCATAGCCTTTTCTGCTAGAACCACCAGGGCACCTGGCACCACATGTTATCACAGGAAAGATGATAGCCACAAAAACCAGAACTCTGTTCCTCAAACTGGGAAATGCTCAGCATTTCCTGGCCCCACATCAAAAAGGGCCAGCACACCCATACTGCCAGTTCCCCTGAAAAGTCAGGATTTCCGCACAGACAGCCAGCAACCTGATGTGGCAGGGACCTGGCACTGGCAGAAAGGTGTCGAAGTGTCAGCACATCCAGGGCAAGCTCTGGGCATCCTGGCTCCCCTCATCCCAGACCCCCCTCTGTTGCCCTGTCTCCCACCAGTCCTTCCTTCGGAAACCAAAGAAAAACCAATGGGGACTCTTCAGGGCCAGCTCCTGAGATAAACTTCCCAATCGAGATCAGAAACCCTGGGTGAAGAACTTTACAATTGACATTTGTGTGAGTTCCAAGCAATAAGACATTCATTTTCAGTCCTCTGTGAAAATTCCCCTTTAGACCTAATTTGGAGCTTTTCTGCAGATCTTTAAAATAAACTTTTCCTTCTAAATCAGGTCTCTCCATGTGGTCTCCCCTGCACAGTGTCCCAGGTTAGTGCTCTTGCGGAGGGGCATCTGGACCATTGCTCACCTTTACCCCCATGCCACAATCGCATCTGGCTCCAGCCCTTTTTCTCTGTTCTCAAATGGTCTTCGGCAGGTGTGTCCTTTGCTTCTCTCTTATCTTACTCTGTAGCCACAAGCCCATGTCTGAGCTGCTGAGTCTCCAGCCGGTCTCCTGAACAATAATTCCTTCGTCTAATTCATCCATAACCACCGAGATCATGTGGTTTTTATCAGTCACGTCTCTGGCCAGCCTCCTACCTGCACGTTTTGTCCCTTCTGCTCCTCACCAACTGCTGTCACAGGCCATTCCACACTTATTTTGATCTCTGGTCTCTGGCCTCTTCCCCAGTAGCACTTGGACACAGTTATCCTAAAATGCTAGCTGCTGTGTCTTGGCACCCATCGCCTGCCTTCAGTTACCTGATCGTGGTCAGAGCACCTTTCTGTACCAAGGATACATCAGGTCCTGTCAAATGCAGCATTATCTTTATAAATAAACCAACTGAGTTTATTTTTAATTTTTAAAAAACTATTAAAAGAGAAAATAGGGGCTGGAGCTGTGGCTCAGCGGTTATGGTGCTTGCCCAGTATGCTCAAGTACACGGCTTCAAACCCCAGCACCCACATACACAACTAAGTGTCAGAGCAATGAAAGCCATGTGAAAAATTCAATAAAAATTGATTTTCTCTCTCTCTCTCTCTCTCTGTCCTTCTCTCTAAAAAAAAAAAAAAGAAAAAGAAAAGAAACCCCAGATAAATCTATTAACATTTCTAAAGTAGTATGTACATAACATCCTTTAATCCCCTTGGTAACCCCATGAGGCTATGACTATGATAACGTGTGTGCATGTGTATGAGATGCCTATGTATAATATATATGAGACACATGTGATGTATATGTGATAGGCATATACAATATATGACTCATACATGTGATATGTACGTGAGATGCGTCTGCACATTTGTGTATCTCAAGCGGCCTGTGAGACTATGCAACCAGCTAAAGTCACTTAGGTAGATGTCCATACTGTGCCAAGAGTAAATGAGAATTTATTCTACCTTTAAAGATGATTTTATCCCAAACTAAAAATTTGGCCCAGCAGCTCAAAAGGAAATTTCTGGCCTAATTTTCTTTGTCTTCGAAACTCTTTCTACCGTGTCTGTCATCAAGGCTTCAGAAAGGGTGAGGTCTACATATGGCAAAGGGCATGTCACTCTGAGGATCAGAGCCTCGTTCAGCTCTTGCTCTTGGCACCTTCACAGGGCTTCCTGCTGAATGCAGCCCTCCTGTTCTGCTCTTACACCACTCTCCTGGACAGCCAAGCTTTCTGTCGCTACTTACAGTCCTGTTCTTTGGGGCCTCACACTGGGCCTTTCTATGATCATTTCTTACTTCAGTGATTTTGTGAAAGTACCAAGTCCAATTCATTCTCCACAGATGATGGGCTGACTCATTCACATTTCCCAAATGATTCGAGCAGCCCAAGAGCTCACGGGACCATGTATAATAAATGGAAAATACGTTTTCATAGTGATTTATCGTTGTCACAATTATTTTTAATGAAAGCACGCCTAGAAAAATTTTGGAATGTCAAGTCCTTAGATGTGGAAGTAGTTTCCCCTCACACTGTCACTGTGGTTCATAAATACCAGGCAAAGGGGGGCAGGGAGAGGTTATTATTTGAGTCATCAAATGCTCCTGAGGAAGTTGGCAGCTTGAGCCCTGGAAGAACTTGGTGGACACACATCTGGAACTGCCCCGCAAAGAGTTTGATTTAAAAAAAGTAATAAGTCTTTCAAGCTGGGTGCAGTGGGGCATGCCTGTAATCCCAGCAACCGGGGAGGATGAGCCAGTAGGATCACAAGTTCAAAGCCAATCTCAGCTACTTAGCGAGGTGCTGAGCAACTCAGTGAGTCCCTGAATCAAAATAAAAAAATACAACACGGCTAGACATGTGGCTAAGTGGTAAAGTGACCCTGGGTTCAAACTCTGTACCAAAAAATAAAAAGTCTTGCGAAATACCAAATGACACATGTCTGTCCCTGTAGCTGTCACAGGGTACAGAAGGGCTCAAGGGGGTGTCAGAGTTGGGATAATGATACCTGTGTTAACACAGCAAGTCAGGCAGCAACAGGCCACTTCAGGGAAGGAGGGAGAAAGGACACGAGCTCTTCAACCAGGATAACAGAAGGAAGGCTAAGTCAAAGGAAATAAAAGGAGAGGCTAGGTCAGGAAAGGAAAGGAGAGAAAAGAAAAAAATGAGTAAGAAAAGAAAGGAAAGAGGAAGGGATGGTAGAGGAGAGAGAGGCAGACAGGGGAGAGAGGGAGGGTAACGCAGCAGACTTATGACTTCCCGATGAGCATTTTGAGAGCTTAGTAAAGTGTGGTCCATTTCCAGGCTCATTTCCAGCACTGAGCAACAGTTGGGTCTGGCTATTGAAGTGCGAAGGACTCTTGCAGACACCTCTACTCTGACCTCAGGGCAAGGCTGCTCTCTTCAGTCTCCTGTCTCTTTTTGACCGCAGAGCTGAATAAATCAAGTTGCAACACACCTAAAACATGAGTCCATCAGGATGTGATAGGTGAAGAAGTTTTGCCTTCTAGACAGGAGGCAGCACCCTGAGCCAGCAGACCCTTACCAAGAGGCGTTCAGGAAGAGGTAGCTAGGACATAAACATGCAAGATCTTCACTGTTTGCTTAGTTACTAAGAGAACTAGGCTCCATGCCAGGCTGTAGACATGACGAGGATCCTGGGGAGCACCCAAGGACTGGGGATGACAAACAGGAAGTGAGATCTATACAATGGGTTGGGACAGATTCGGGGATATGGATATGTTTCAAGAGCAATGGGAAGCCAGGGAAAGCACCCCTGACAGGCTGGGGACTGGATGGATGGAAGGCTTTGTACTGCAAGAACTCAAGGAACTTGAGATCTAAGCAGGAATAGCCCAGCCAGGCACATGGAGAGACAGACAGCCACTGCCTATGTGAAATGGGGAAAGCACAGAGGCCTGGGGAGCCATGAACAGTAAATTGGCTTTTAGCTCCAAGTCACTCCCAAGCTCATGAAGAAGAGAAACAGAGCTTTATGGAGAGAAATGACAGATTCAGATTTATGCTTCTGACAGGTTGCTGTGATGGAGATGGGATGATCAGGTCCCTGGGAAGCCAACCTGAAGATGTGCATCAACACCAATACAGGGTCCTGTACTTGGGACCAGATGCAAGTGCTACAGTTAAAATGTGTCCCCAAAAGTTTGTGTGCTGAAAATGTGACCTGCATATTCAGATGTTAACGTTATTTGAAGGTGGGGCCTTTGAGAGGTAACTAGAATTAGATATGGTTATGAGGATAGGGTCCCCTGATGGCATTAGTGGCTTTTTAAGAAGAGCAAGAGAGAACCAAGCTAGCACCTTCCTCTGTCTCACCTTGCGATGCCCTTTGCCCTGACATGACACAGCAGGAAGATACTATCAGATACCATGCTCTCAGACTTGCCAGCTTCCAGAATCACAAGACCCATAAACTCCTGTTCTTTACAAAGTACCTGGTCTCAGGTATTTTGTTATAGCTACAAAAAACAAAAACAGACTAAGACCAAAAAAAAAAAAAATCAGAGTTTCTGTCCATGGTCACAGCTCTCTACCTGCTCCAAACTCTTTAGAGGTCAGAGTCTTTTATTTTTCAGACTACTTTGTGGTTTAGTGGGAAAATTGGAATGGGAAATAAAAGAAGGATCTAGTGATTAGATTCATTCACAAAATAAAGGGTTGAGCAAGAGAAACTTTAAAAAGATGGAAAGAAGGAGAGGCTGCTGGGTTGGGAAGAGAGAAGCAGGCTTTTGAGTGGTACTGGAGAGAAGTGGAAGAGACAGCCACAGGGAGATCTTGGGGATAGGAGGAGATCAGGATGACGGGAGACGAGAGGGGATTGAAATGCAGCTATGATTCATTTATGTCAACTGATTAAGTAGTTAATGGAGTTCCTTTGTACTTACTTTTGGCAATCAAACTGCACTATTTGACTCTGATATGCTTGGAGAATGAATGATGGGGATCACCACATTTAAAAAAAGTTGAACACATGTCATTTGATTGGACTTACAAAAAAGGCCACCATGCAAACCAAGTTTACGTACCTGCTCGTTTTTGCCTGAGCTGTTCTGCACCAGCTAGTTCAGGTTCGTGGAGAATCTGAAAGAACATTTTAGAAAGTTATTAACTGATATTAAAAAGCCTTTTCACTTTGGCTTTCTGCTCATGCACCCCTAAGTGTTTGAGCCGAGCTTAAGGCTGCAGATTTGAGGCCAGCACCTGTGCCCAGGGATGACAGGTAGACATTAGTTGAATGGTTGGGAAGACCATGAAGTCACCTCTAGCCAGACCTAGGAATCCACTTTCCATAGACCAGTCTCTAGTTTCAGAAGCAAAAGAAATCATATCTGAGTTTCTCAGTATTTCTGATGAATAAGGGTTTTTGTGTTTAGGAACTATGTTTTCCTCCTCTGGTGCTTCTTCTCTTAGAAGATCTATTGCTTTTTTGGTAAAGACCAGCTATGTGAACTTGGGGAAGACTATCCTCAACAAGTCTCAGCTTTCTTTTCTGTAAAATGGGAATAATAATAGTGTCAACTTCAGAGGATTATTATAAGAACCAAGCAAACTACAGTATGGCATATAGTAAGCTCTTAACACATTTTAGTTATTATTAGCTACTATAGTGGTTAAAAGTAAGCACTCCAAAGATGTTCAGTTCAAAGTCCAGCTCCATTATAAAATGGTTGAGTGACCTGTCAGAGTGGCAAAAATGAAAACTATGAACAATAACAGATGCTGGAGGGGTGGTGGGAAGAAAGGAACACTATCATACTGTTGGAGGGACTGTAAGCTTGCATAGCCACTCTGGGAAGTGTGTGGAACTCCTCAAAAAACTAGGGTTGGAACCACTTTAAGACCCAGTTATCCCACTCCTGGATATTTTCCCAAAAGAGCCAAAAGAACTAGAATTGGCATACTACAGAGACCCAGCTACTTCAATGCTTATAGCAGCTCAATTTACTATAGCTAAACTATGGAACCAACCCAGATGCCCCTCACTGAATGAGTGGATTAAAAAATTGTTATATATATATATATATATATATATATATATATATATATATATATATATCTATCTATCTATCTTAGCATTTTTAGCCATTGTAGCCAATGGAGATGGAAAAAATATCCTAAACTCAGAGACTTAAGGGCTGAATGTTTTCTCTCATATGTGGAAGCTGGAGTAAAATCTAAGACAGACTGAAAGTTAACTAAGCTCAAAATAAACTCAACCTAGGTGAATTTTCACATAAACAAGAGGAACCATAAATATGAAGCTGGGGGGAGAAGGGAGGGGACAAAAAAGGGTGGGATTAGGGTGGTTATCAATGCAGCTGGGAACTCTCGACTGCCATGAGAAGTCCAACTACACATAGGTGGGCAGAGAGGATCAGAAAATTAAAAAAGAATACACATGTATAGGCTTAGTTCTGTCTATAATATGGAGGTAAAGCAGGGGAGACATGGGAGCAGGGAGTGGCCAAAGAGGGGAGACCCTGGACTAGGTAGGATTAGCCTTAACTTACTTTGTCAATATCCTTATATGCAAGAATAAGTAACAACGATTCCCTCCAATATGTAAGACTATGTCGAATGAATAAAAAAATACAATAAAATGGCTGGGTGGTCTTGGACAACTTACTTAACCTCTCTGGGCCACAGTCCTAATCAATAGTGTAGCCTACTTATTAAGAGTGTTGTAAAAATCAAATGATTACTAAAAATAAAGAACCGACAGTCACTTTGGTTGCACAGTAGGTTCTATGAGGGAACAGGCATTATGCTTTCCTGGGGTATCACTCATTTCTGTCTGCACAGGGCCACCTGGCTCATCTTTGTGAATTTCATCTCCATTCACCATGCAGCTTTTTTGTTGAACTGACACTGATCAACTTTGCTGATGGGCTCACTACCGGTCCCACAGTGTGTTGCCAAGCCTACCCTTTCCTTTGACCTAACATGGCCCTCCTAACTCACCCCTGCCTGCAGGTGAGGTATATATCCAACCCAAACTCCTTTCAAGCCTAACAGGAAAACCACACCTCTTTCAAGTCTTCCCCGATACCTCAGCCTAGAGCTGGGTCCTTTTCTATGAACCTCACACATCCACTGAGTGCCATCTGAGTTGTCTACCATTATTTTCTACATGTCATAACAGCAACATGACTCCTGAGGTGGATTCCACACCCTGGGTCAGGAGCCACTCTTATCCACATTTCACCGATGAGACAACACAGGTACAGAGAGTTGAATAACTTGTCTTAGGTCACACAGCTTTTAATGGGCAAGTGAGGGTTCAATTTCATTATAGCCTGGCTCTAGAACCTGCACTTGGTCTTCCTGGACAGATGCCGGGGAAACTGGAATGCCTCAGCGAGCCAGCCCCTCTTCACTTTGCAAGTTTTCTCGCCTTTCTCTACAACCTCCTCCCTTTTCTCCTTCCTTTACCATGAGTAGTTCCCCTGGCTTGCCTCCTTCCTCTTACTAAGCTACACTTATCAGATAAGGGCCGTTTAGAGCTCTGCATGAGGTTTGGTCTTTTCCCTCCCCAGGACACAGTTAGGAGAGCAGATTGAGAAAGTATTAGTCAGTAGGAGGTGGGGTGGGACTGTGTACCTGAGAAATAAACAGAAGCATGATGGATGTTGATTGGAACTTCAAAAGCCCAAATTTCAATTGCACTGAAGCAGTTTTAGAGGTACTGAAGTATGCAGGAACTGAGGGCCCTACGTCAATGTATAGACTGGTTTCTGCTGGCTCCCGCTGGAAAGAAGGTTCTTCCCTGCATCCCTGCCTCCATCCTGCCTGGGGCCTGGGAACAGGGAGAGGCTGGCCACCAGGAAGCTTCTTTGTCTGTTCTACGTGGGCTGTGGTTGGGATCCCCTCCTGGGATCGCCTTTGGAAACTCTCCCAGGACAAATTTTCATTCTCCCTGTTTTCCGGGGGTGCGGGGGGGGGGGGGCTTGCTGCTGTCTGTTGGATGTTACAAGCAAGATCCATTTCAGTTTTAGAATGCAGAGTATTTTAAATCTTTTTGATAATGAGAATCACTTGCCTCCTGTTCCCCCAATCTGATCCAGCAGGTCTGGGAAGGGACAGAAAGCTATCTTTTTAACCAGCATGCCCCTGGGTGTGAAGCCACCTTTTGGGGAACACTGCTTTTTGAGGCTTTCTTGAGACTTTATGGTGATCATCTGGAACTTTCAGAGTACTGAAAGTTTGCAAAGTTCTTTGCAAAGTTCTTCTACATCCTTGTCACTTCCCACTTTTGCTGTCAAGTGAAGATTCACAGCTTCTCAGCTTCTCCGAGGGGAACCTCCACTTCAAGCTAAGCCTGCAGTCATCTGAGCTAAAGGAGAAAGGGCTCACTGCAGCAATGAGGCCTCCAGGGAGCTGCAGAGGGAGGGGGAGGGGGTGAACACCCTCACTTGTCCCAGATTTGAGAAGGTATAAAGAGCTGGGCTGCCAGGTCATGGGAGCTGGATTTAAATATAGCAAGTGCCAGAATCACACCATGAACTGAACCACCCCTCCTCAGCCCCCTAGAAGCTGGAAAAGTCATTCACTTCCTCTAAGCCTCAGTTTCTAACATTATGAAAAGTAATCTTGCAGAGGCACATCACACATGTCACACATGAGGGAGCACGGGTCCCCGCAGGGCTCAGCTGTGTGTTTACTTCAGGGAAGAAAATGGGGCTCCCTGGTGGACCTTCCCCTGCATGTTCTGTGCAAAAGGACCGAGATGAGGTTCTGAGCCACAGTGGCCAGCTCTGTCCACCCAGAGGGGATTTCCTGATGGCTGAGCCTCGGGCCAGAAGAGACAAGGTCACCAATTCCAGGAAGCGCCCCACCTTTCAGACATGATGACTTTCCAAATAACTGTGATGGGGGTGGAGCAGGGTGGCCTGAAGCAGGGTAGGCAATTAGCCAGGAATGAGAGGTGGCTTTTAGCTTATGGAAAAAATCCCCAGGGAACAAGATGGCAAACAAGGAGGTCACCCAGCCCATGCCCCGCCCCCCCACCCCCCCAACCCCCAACCCCCCCACCGCTCCAGTTTCAAATCACAGCCCCCTTCTCTAGGGCCCCTGTACTCAGTTCTCTCTCTTTTTTTTTTAACCTGGAATCGCAACTTAGCATCTTTGATGCCATGTTGTACAATTATCTCAGCAACAGTACTGTTAGAATACTCACTCACATAAGGATATTAACATAGGGATTTATTTATAGCAGAATATTAAAAATAACTACCAATTCTGAAGCCCTAGGGCTCTGTGTTAGTCCCAGTGCTAAGGTGTGCATATATGAGTGTGTAAGCCTCACAACAAACCAGTTAGGAAGATACTATTTATTCTTATTTTGGAAAAGGACATAGGATTAGAGAGATGAAGAAACTGAACAACGTCTCCAATGTCAGTGAGGCTCAGAGCGTGTGCAGCCCTGCCACTCCAAGGGTAATTGCTGCAGTGGTGGACCGCAGCCAGAAAGGCGACATCTCAGACCCCACCCTGAGCTCAGGCAGCTGAAATTTATATTTTAAGAGGGCCTTTGGGTGCATTTGCACACCCTGGAGTTGAAGAAGCACCAAGCTGCTTCCTCACACTTGGAACACCCATTCCCAGGCTGGAGGGGTGGCTGAACGGTTGCAGCACTTGCCTGGCATGCACGTGTATGTGAGTTCAAACCCCAGCACCACATACGCAATGAGGTCTCAGAGCAATGAAAACCACATGAAAAACTAAATAAAATTGATTCTCCCCCTCTCTCTCTCTCTCTCTCTCTCACAGTCCCTCTTTCTTACAAAAAATTGAAAAAAAAAAAAAAAAAGAAAACCCATTCCCCATGTGAACCCAGTAACATTATTTACAACATGTGGAACCAGCACTAATGCCACTATAGATTAATGAATAAACACAATGTGCCACAAACTTACAAGGGAATTTTATCTGCTCTTAAAAAAGGAGGGAAATTCTGACATAGGCTGCAACATGGACGATCCTTGAGGACTTATGCCAAGGCAAATAAGCCAGCCACAAAAAAACAATATTGCTCGATTCGGCTTCTATTGTACCTAGGGTAAAGAGAAGTCAAATTTCATAGAGACAGTACCAGTTTGTAGAATGGGGGTTGCCAGGGACTAGGGGAGGGAAAGGTGGAGGGCTGTTCAATGGGTGGAGTTTCAATTTTGCAAGATGAAAAACGTTCTGGAGATTAGCTGTGCACTAATGTGAAACTCCTCAACATTACCAAGACGCACATTTAAAATTGGTTAAGATAATGAGTATTTTTATATGCATCTTATCACATTTTTTAAACAAAACAAAGACCACGTGTTACATTTAAGAAGGTAGAAGATCAGCTGTGAGAACTGGGCAGCCGCTTAGGGAAGTATAAACTGAGCAGGCGGAAGCGCACCTCTCCACTGGGGCTCCCCAGCCTTTGGGCTATTTGAAGACAATGCACCTTGAAGGAGAGATCCAGAAGGGAAGATTCTATCTCTATAAACAGGCTGCTTTGTACCATTACACAGATTATACTCCGCGTACTGGAAGCAACAAGGAGACACAACATGTATACCCCCAAAGTCACGAGAGAAGTACAGAAAAAGTCCACAGCTAGGTCAAACAATGAAAGACCCCAAAACAGAAGGTGAAAGATAGTGCATAAAATCATGGAACAAATCCTTATCAAGCATATAAAAAATATGAAATCAAATGTGTATAAATTATACTCCCTGAATCAAAGTCTGATTTGCTTAAATTCAGTTGAAAAGAAAAATGGAGAAAAACTCAAACATATTTGTTTACAAGAGGACGAAACAAAGAATAAAGGACAAAACCAGGCAAATGACAATCGAAAAAAAGACAAAAGATTAAAATAAAAAGTACCATGTAGGACAAAGACAAAGATTTTGGAAGGCTAAAATGTACCACTGAAGCTGAAGCAATAAAGATGGAATAAAAAAAAAAGACAATATGTGAAACTAAAAGAATCAGTAGAAAAAAATAACGTTTCAGTATGAGACACAAAAATAGCAAATGCTGATGTGGAATTTATCATGTAACAGGAATGAATCTAAGGTCTCCTGTAAACTGCTTAGTTTTCATAACTACCATTGGAAGTCAGTGCTACTGATAGCATGTTTTTACAGATTAAAAAACTGAGATCCAGAATTCCAGGTTTTCCAAGATTTCCCAACCAATTACATGACTTGTCTCAGGAGCAGGGAAAAAATCTACATAAGGAATAACTCAAGGATTGCCATAAGGAGTAAGGGACACTTGTCACTCCCTTGACGTAAGCTAAACTTTGTGTACCTTCCTAAAACAAAACAACCTGAATAACTTAAGGTCTTAGACGCTATCTATGGGCTCTTCAGCTATAGCATCCTGTGACCATGACATGCACACAAATCACTGTATTCTGAAATGTATGCTAGTCTGATGCTTGAGGGGAATACTTTAAGGGCATATTTTCTGCTTAGTCCTCCAAATCTGCTTTATTATCATTGTTAGTGTCACTGTATGGAAGCCTAGAGGTTGTGATTGAGTTAAGGTAATCAGGCTGGGAAATCTGTCTTAGCTACACTTATGTTCCACCACTGATTTCAGAAAATGCAAGATGTATGTAGCCCAGTAAGCGCACTAACGTCCATTAACATCCACTCTGCCTCTTTTACAACTTTTTTCCAAAACCCCTCCAAAAATTTCTTTGAAGATCCGTTTTCCTCTCCGTAACATTCCTAGGAAATCAGAGCAATATGACAGGGAAATTAAATTACAGCAGACATGGTGTTACTCACCCAAGGATGGACAACAGACTCCAAGTTCAAGTTCATTGTCACTTGGGAAGAATAAATCATAGCAAACATGAAGCACACAATGATTCTCCTTGGGGATTTCATTTCTTCACATTCAAGTTGTGTTGCCTAAAATGGAAATACAATGGCTTAGAGAGAGAGGGAGAGAGCACCTTATTTATTAACCAAGGAAAGAACTAGTAAGCGCTGTCTTGAAGGTCAGTGTGAACTAGAGCTTTAGAGCAGTCTCAGCCTCAGGCCTTGGGGCAGGAGGGGGAGACAGCACCTATGCAGAGGAAGGGAGTGAATGCCTGGGCACATTTCCTATATACATGGAGAGAAGGGAAGATGAGGAGAGAGAAGAAAAGCTAGAAGAGGGGAAAGACTATGCTAAGAAATGCCTTTGCCATTGCGCTCCAGTACACAGAGCACATGCACAAAAGGATTCAGAGAACACTGCTCGCTTTGCTGCACACAGCGTACTTTGACATCTTCAATTCTATCTCATCCTACTTTGCCCAGCTTTGTCTTTTAATTCTGATAGCATCCTGTTAAATTGCCTTCATGATCCATATTAATAGGTCATACCCCATTATTATGAGGAATCCTGAACTTAGTTATAAAAATGTAAGTTATAGCAATATTTCATATTATGATATATAATATAGAATAATCATTTAATATATCTCAGATGATGTATTAATTTTTTTAAAACTCTCTCTTTATAATACTGGTGATTAAAAAATTAGACTTTTTGGTAGCCAGATTAATTATTATTGCATTTAAGAAGCAGAGCATTGTATGGAATAATCCCATCCCTATTACATCTAGAGGCAGAGACAATCTACTTTGTGCAGAATCCTTTCCTCACCGGCTTTTCTATGTCGATGTGTGTTTGTTTAAGGAACAATAGACTAAGAGACAGAAGACATGGATCAGGACTCAACATCACTATAATTGACTGTGTCCTTGAGGAGGTCACTTATATTTGCAGAGTTCAAGTTTTTCCATCTGTGAAATGGAGGTAATTATACCTCCCTAGTTCTCTCACAGAAGTTTCTGGGACTTGAGTGAGTCTTAAAAGCTGTGAAGAGTTCCAGAGATGCAGGTTGTAGTGATAATCACTCTGATGGCCAGTGGAACTCAAGGGGTGGGCATCAGAGAGTAGTTACCGAAGGGCAGCCACAGGGCAGTCACCAGCATGGGCAGGACTTGGCCAGGAGTTGAGGGAGTACCAGGAAGCCTTGCCAGGAAAATACACTGATGTTGGCTGAGAATTACAGGCCAGAGAATTGTATTTCAATCATCAGCGACCAACTGCTGCCTTTTGCTCTCCCCCTGTGGAAAACAAGGAAGCAAAGGGGCTTGGAAAACTGACCCAGTTAGCAAATCGGGCTATCAAATACATCTTTCAAATTCTGCAACTCAGTGGAATTGGGAAGATGCTTTGCAGTTTTGGTTATGGGAACAGATGTTTACCACCAACTGTGTCTGCCATCAGGAAATCAGAGCAATGCATTAAGTTCTCTACCTAGAAGTTTACCCTTCCTTATTGAAAAGGAGTGTAGGGGCTGGAGCGGTGGCTCCGCGGCTAGTGCGGTATGCGCGAGTACGCAAGTTCGAACCCCAGCACCGCATACACACCGAAGTCTTGGATCAACTAAAGCCACATGAAAAACCAAATAAAAAATTGTTTCTCGGAGCTGGAGCAGTGGCTCAGCAGTTAAGGCACTTGCCTGGCATGCGTGATTACACGAGTTCAAAGCCCAGCACCACGTACACAACAGAGTGAACAGCGAAAGCCACATGAAAAACTAAATGAGGTTGATTCTCTCTCTCTCTCTCTCTCTCTCTCTCTCTGTCCTTCTCTCTTTTTAAAAAAAAAAAAGGTTTCTCTTTTTCTCTCTCTCACTGTCCCTCTCTCTTCAAGAAAAAAGGGGAGTATAGGCTCTTGTGGGTATAGGAAGGGCTGTTGCAGCCTGATGACAGGTGAGTCGGGTGTTTAAGAGGTGACTTAATCTTTTCAGGCCCCAACTTAGTGCAAGTCACTAGTTGGTTCCACACTGAAAAGGTTAATGAGCCTCCCTAGCAGCTGACAGATAGGGAAGGACCCAGGTACTCAAGGGCCTGTAGCAGGCTCTGTATCTTTCTGTCATTTCTTATTTTGGCAGTGCATCACCACCACCACCCCTTTTTTCCCTCAGAGTTAGCCAGAATTATACTTCCCCAAATGGTCATGTCTGGGCCCTTTGTACAGGCCAACGGCCGGTTCTGTTCCACCTTCCCCTTCCCCTGGTACCCCTTGAGTCAGTTTTTGGTAAACTCAGCATTCTTTCCGTTGACTGATTTGTTGACTGCCCCCCACCCGAATCACAACTCCAAGGAAACAGAGATGAAGAAAGGGCCCCATCATGGGCAGGGGAGTGTTCCCTGGATGCAGTTGTCACTTACACAGTAGGGGAGAGGGATTCTCCACTTGAAAGAAAGAAGAGTGCCACCACCTTGTGTGGGGGAGTAAATAGTCACAATGCACAGCACCAGTGTGGTGCGGACTCGAGCAACCAGAACATGAGCTCCAGCTGGAGACCACTTCAGCTTTCAAAGTTGCTGCTGCACTTGAGAGGTCTGAGGATAGTTTTCTCAGCTACTTCAATCATCTTACATAAACCCTCCAGCTCAGAGACGTACTCAACTGTGAGGAAACCAATAGAGGCTTTAATTCCATGAAGGGAAGAGAATCCATAATCTTCCCATTAAATCTTGGAACATTCCCACCCACATTCAAGGTCAATTGTCCTCAGCAGGGTGCCTGTAGTTGTATATCGCCTACAAGTTCATATTTGCTCTAGGATTTCAGAAGAAAAGGGTGACAAAGACTAAGAGTGACAAAGAGAGGCAGGGAAAGAAAGAAAATTATGTGGCATCATTCCCAATCTTTCCTTCTCTCTCTTTTTAAATTGAAATACTGGACACCACCCAAACTCCCTGAGTTCCATAAGCTGGCTATATCTAGGAAAAGCTGGGAAGTATGATCTAATCCTCAGATTGACCCTGTGTTGCTGAGCAACTTCCTATTCTTCTCTGACTCCATTTTCCTGTCTGCAAAGTTTAGAAAGAGGGAGAGCAAAGAAAGCACATGCTGACGTCATATGCCAGGAATAAGTCGTGGCGATTCTCAGCAGCCCTGCGCTTGGGGGATGAGGGTCTGGGTTCCTCCACACATCAGTCATGACCTTCCGCGTGGTTACATTTCAGGAACCATAGCTATGAAACTGGCACATTTTCCCAAACCTTATAGAACACAAGTGCTCAAGGTGAATTCCTCTGCTAGAACCCTTCAGCATCCCTGGCCCGCCTGGATTTTATCTGAGGTAGGGAAGGGACAGGGAGAGGAGATGAAAATAAACAGGCTTGAGTGCCCTGCAGGATCTGAACACGTTCACAAAATGGTCTCATCTGGGAGGTTTGGTGACTCAGAGCCCTCATGAAGTCATGAGGCCAAGACAAGACGCTGCCCACTGGGTGATGGCGGGAGTTTTTCTGGAAATGACTGGCTTGCTAAGCTCCATGCAGCTCCACCTTCCAGGGTTTTCTCCTTTCCTCCCCAACCCCTCCCTTGCACACTCCTGCCCCTTGGTTTCTCAGATGAGAAAACTAAGGCCCTATGAAGTTTGCAGAAGTGAGGAACTGAGTGGTCCCAACTCAAGAGATCTGTCAGTGATTACGAAAATTTCAAATGATTCTATTGTCTTAAGTCCAGCAGACTATCTATGATGGGATTAAGAATATTGTTGGTGGCAATGATGATCACAGACCCCAGTCATTGCTGAGTGTGCTCTGTTTCACCATGGTGCTAAGCTCTCTGCAAGGATCAACCCAATCAATGATCTTACAGAGCCACTAAATTATCCCCACTTTTCAGATATGGAAATGGAAGCTGAGCCGATCACGTTCACAAGATGGCCTCATCAGTATGACCATATGTATGACCAGAAACTGGCAATGTAGTTCTAATCTCACTTTGTCACTAATAAGCTGAGTGACATGGGGTATGTCACTTCACCTATCTGAGTCTGAGTTTTCTTATTAGCAAAGCCATAGATTTGACAAAACATAAAGATTTCAAATTTGAGGTGCAAGAGCTGGCCTCTAAAGGACCCATTCCTGTTCTAAGGGTCTAAATTCTTTAGTTATTTCAACTTAAATGGAACCTGATTTGGGTATCTTCTGGCCTCACTGTAACCATCTCGTACATTTGTCTGACCCACCTCTGACTTACTATCTGGTCCAGGCCTTCCCTCCCCTTCACATGCACCCTGGTGGTAGATTTCTACTTTGCCTTTCTGCCCCATCTCTACATGGACACTAGACCGACCTTTGGGAAACACTCTTCTTCCAGGTCACTCTCTGTCAGCTCCTCACTGCTTTCAGAGTAAAGATAATCACTCTCACTGGTACTCTAGACCTTCCCTGACCTGGATCGTATTTTTAAGAGTCAGTATATTTTCTAAGCATCCCACATTTTTCTCCCAAAGTAGGTTCGGTGCTTTTTCAGAATCTAAAATAGTGCAAGAGATTTTTCCCACGTTCATGCAAAACTGCAAAAACAAAAACTGATCTTTTAGAATTCATCATGAGGAGAGAGAGAAACAATTATTGCCAAATTATTTTTCAGTGTTCAGTAGAACCAAAATAATCCTGAACTTTATTTGGTTTATTAATCTCCACTCCTTCTTGTCCCCTGGGCCCAGCACAATCACTGTATATTCAAATTCTACCCATCTTTCAATGCCCAGGCAAAACACTGCCATCTAGACAAAGCCTCCCAATCTGAATATAGTCCCTCAGTCTCTTGCTTCTATTATGTAAATTTCCTGTGAGGAAAACTTATTTATTCTCACTTATCTATTTATTTGTAGGCTCATTCACTGAACAAACATTTGATAAGTCCTGCTAAGTGCCAGGTGTTGCACTAGGTGCAGGGGAAATAGTAGTAAACAGGACAATGGTCCCTGTCTCCATGGCGCTTGGAGTCTAATGGAATAAATGTCTATTATTAAAGAATGAATTACTCAATTCACTATCAAGGGAAAGTGCTGCCAAGGAGAAAAATCAGAATACTAATCTTTCCTTTCTTCCTCTCTCTCTCTCTCTTTCTTTTTTTAAAGAGAGAGAGAGAGAGAGAGTCAGAAGGGCTGGAGTGGTGGCTCAGCATGAGGATGCAGGTTCGAACCCCAGCACCAGCTACACAATGAAGTGTTAGCAATGAAAGCCACATGAGAAACTAAATAAAATTGATATTCTTTCTTCCTCTCTCACTGTCTATCCCTCTCTTAAAGAGAGAGAGAGTTAATTTTTATTTTTTCATCCTGTTTTTGTTTTGCCTCCACGTAGTTATGTATGTGGTGCTGGGGATCGAACTCAGGTTCTCACGCATGCCGGGCAAGCTGTCTAACTGAGCCACCTCTCCAGCCCAACATTTCTTGATCACTTACTATGCACAAGGAACTGATGTAAGCACCAACTGTATTAACTCATTTAACCTTTACAACACAGTGAAGTGGTACTAGTATGGTATCTAACTAATAGTATGATAGATAATTAACTGAGCCTCTGAGTGTTTAAATAATTTGCCTGAGCCAGAAGTTGAACCTAGGAAGTTTAATTCAAGAGCCCATCCTTTTAACCACTGGGTTGAGCTATCTAAAAAGCATATGAAAGACTGGGACTATAGCTCACAGTTGAGTACTTGCCTGGCATGTACAAGAAAATGGGTTTGACCCCCAGACTGCAAATAAATAAATAAATAAATAAGCTGCAACAGAGGGATATGAGCTGGTCTTAGAAGTTTGTGGCGGGTGTCCTAGGGGAAGTATTTAATTGAGATGAAGTTGAAGCCTGAATTGGAGTTAGCTAAAAACAAAAGAGGAGATTGGAAGGAGGGACGAAAGAGGCTTCCAGGTGGAAAACAGATCATGTTCAAGCAACAAATCCACAGAGGAAGAAATCAGGAAATCTCCCCATTCACCATCACTTCCAAAAAAATGAAATACTTGGGCATCAACCTTACAAGGGATGTTAAGGACCTCTTCAAAGAAAACTATCAAACACTAAAAAAAGAAATTACAGAAGACCTGAGTAGATGGAAAAACATTCCATGCTCATGGTTAGGCAGAATCAATATAATAAAGATGGCCATTCTACCCAAAGCCCTTTACAGATTCAATGCAATCCCCATCAAGATACCTATGGCATTCTTCAGAGATATAGAAAAAGCAATACTCAAGTTCATATGGAATAACAGGAGACCCAGACTAGCCAAAACACTACTCTATAGAAAGGAAGAAGTAGGGGGTATCTCAATTCCTGACCTGAAATTATACTACAGAGCTGTAGTAGCAAAAACAGCGTGGTATTGGTATCAAAACAGAACCGAAGATCAGTGGAACCGAATAGAAGATCCTGAGACAAACCCCCATATCCTTAACTATTTGACATTTGATAAAGGGGGCAAAAGCATAGTGTGGAAAAAAGATAACTTGTTCAACAAATGGTGTTGGACAAACTGGACAGCCATATGTAGACATCTGAAGCTGGATCCTTATCTTTCGCCCTGCACAAAAATTAAATCAAAATGGATCAAAGACCTGGATATTAAGCCTACAACTTTAAACTTACGAGAAAAAGAAGTAGGGTCAACACTACAGCATATAGGAGTCGGCAGCTACTTCCTTAGCAAAACTCCTATGGCTCATGCTGTAAAATCAAGAATAAATGAATGGGATGCAATAAAACTAAAAAGTTTCTGCACAGCCAAAGATCTAGTCAAGAGCATCAAGAGAGAACCTACAGAATGGGGAAACCAGATCATGTGCAAAGAAGGTGGGGAAAAAAATCACAGCACAATCAAGGCACTAGTAGGTCAGAGGAGCTAGAATGCTGAAAGGAAGCTGAAGTCTGGTGTGAAGGGTGGTAAGTAGAGGCCAGGGCCTGGTAGGTGCAACCCCAGGCTTGGGTAAGATTGATTAGAGAGGCAGTTGAGACAGTCAAGAAAACAGCTTAAGACCCAATTGCACAGGATTCCAACAACTTAAAGTGCAGTCAAAGAAAATGTACCAAAATGGGAATGAAACTAGAGAGGCAACAGGTAAAGAAGGTGAGTATATGCATGGAAGCCAAGAGGGGTAAGTGTCAAGAAGGAAGGTGTGGTCAACTATGTCCAATGATGCTAAGAGGTCCATGAAGGAGGGACTGAGATTGCTAATTGGGTTTGGAGAAATATGCTCTTATCAAGGGCAGACCTCATTGAGGTGTGGAGTGGCAATCATATTTGGGAAGAGTTTTAAGTGTGTGGGAATTGAGGACTTGGAGATGGTGAGCCCAAGAAACTCAAATGATTTGGTTGCAAATTGGCAGAGAGGGTGGAGGTTCTTCCCACGTGTGAGCTGCTTAACGTTCACACACATAAGTGATATTACATCATAGCTTTCTCATTGATAAAGGAACTAGTTCTAATGCAGGCTAGGATAACATCAAGGGACACATGCCTTGTACTAGCACTTGACCTATGACTGGCAACTAGACATGCTATTGTACCCTTTGAAATAAACAAAAGGCCGAGCTCCTTACCTCCCCCTACCCCCACATTCTAGTGTGCTGACTATGCTTAGGCAGGGTTTATTTAAACATGTACTTACCAAACCAGAGACTCAATAAGAGATTGAAAATAGATATCTACATTTACATTCTACTGCTAGAGAATAATTCAAAACAGAGGTCCTGATGGTGGGTGATGGATCATAGTACCAAATTTCTGGAGGAAGGTGTGTTAGTCAGCTTTTAGTCACTGGGGCAAAGTACCTGACAAGAACAACTTAGGAAGAAAAGATTTATTTTGTGTCACGGTTTCAGAGGTTTCAGGCCATTGTTGGCCGGCTCCAAGGCAGAAACATCATGGCAGAAGGGCATGGCAGAGGGAATCAGAGAGAAAGAGAGAGAGAGAGAGAGAGGAAAAAGCCAGGAGCAAGATATGGTCCCCATGGGCATGCCCTCAACGCCCCACCTGCCTGTCTTCCACCACTTCCAGTAGTCCAAATTATTAGTCCATCAAGTGTATTAACCCACTGATGAGGTTAGAGCCCTCATGATTCTGCTATTTCCTAAAGGCCTCACTTGTGAACATTGCTGCAGTGAGGATCAAGTCTTCAACACATGGGACTGGGGACATTCAAGACCCAAACTACAACAGACAGTCATTGGAAACTTCTTTGAGATTATTACTTTTTGCTAGTCTCCTTGAGGTTGCAATAAGGATAGGGTACCATCAATAGCCTCCTGCCTGCATTGTAGAAGTACAGATTAAATATCCTCAAGTAAAACTTGAAGAGCCTGGCTTCAACAGATCTGTATTTTCAGCTGTTGGAGTGATAAGGCTTATCTTCACAGACCTTATTTAATTAGATGATTCATCCCTCGCACATGCAGAACTATAAGCTAAATATTTATTTAACGCAATTATGAAACACAATACCAATTAAAGAACTGTATTGAAGTTTTTTTTCTATTTAATTTTCCTCTGCCCTGAAATAAGGTTCTGTAGCAGCATTGTGTCAGAGCGGCTCAGTGCTATCAGATTACAGAGGAACATTTGTTTGTACACAATGGGATCAAGTTTTTCAAAACACACTGCACATGTGGGCAGTGTTGATAACCTTTTATCCTTCTTCCCTTGTTGTAAGTCACTGGAGAATTTTAACCTTTAAGCAAAAGATCACTATCTTTAGGAAAACACCAAGTTCCTAACTCTGCTCTATCTAGTCTATCTTGTTGCCCTAATGTATCATGTGGAGGGCTTTCCCCATGCCAGACAAAACAATGTCAGGCGTGTATTCCAATCGCAGATGGAGGGGCAGTCCAGTGCTTGGCTGCAGGGCTGGATAGAGGATCAGAGGATCTGGGAGTGGGTTTAAGCTTTACCATGCTGAGGTTGTACTGTTTACTAGGTGTGTATTTTAACAACAATAATGAGCCAGTCAGAAGAGTTTTGGGCTACCATGCCAGAGCAGAGGTCTGGGGTCTGCTGCTGGGCCAAACTTTAGCAATTCTATTGCTGGATATCTAGGGAGGATCCAGGGGCAGGTCTGAATGACTGAGACAGAGGTGGGGAGAAGGGAACTCTTCAGGCACTCTGGGGGCTTAAGCCAGAATTTATTCGTATGGTTTAAAATATTCCAACATTTTAATTACTGGAAGGACCATCTTAGCCTTCTGTGGCTCCTTGCTGTGTAGCCCTTGGCCGTACCATCTCCTTGAGACCTGGCATTACGGTCTTTGGCATGGCTTTACTTCTCTTAAATTTGTATTTTTCCCTTTAAGGATCTTGCTATGCTTTAAGGATACAGCATGTGCTACTCAAAAATTTTTTAAAAGGACGACTTTTTTCCCCGTGAAAAATACAATACCCTTAGAATTCCTTGCTGATGCAAGATTTCTTTAATTTGAACAGTCTGACTTCAGTCCTCATTATAGAGAGAACTGTACAAAGGCAAGCTCAGTATTGTGCTTCCGGAACCGCTTCATCCCTGTCCCCATGGTCTCCTGCTGGAAACTGCTGCCATCCTTGACCTCCTCTGTGCCATTCCCTCTTCCTTTCCTGACTCTCCTATTGCTCCAGTTTGTTCCTCTCCTCCTCTTCCCACCACTCCATCTGCCTTGTCTTACAACCTCTGCACTGTGAGTCCTGTTAAAGAGCTCTCCCTGGTCCTTGGCTTTTCCCTTTTGATGCCTCTTGATTTCCCTCTTGATTAATATTTTCACAGTATTAATTATCAGTTTTTGTGAGCATTCCCAAAACGTTATTTCCACCCCAGCCTCTTTGCTAAATGTTAGGCATTGACTTTCACCTATACTCTTTCCACCTGGGTCTAAGTTGTGCTCATTTAAAGCTGAACTTGTCTTCTCTTTACCACGGTCTCCTGACCCATCTCTCCCAAGACTTGCCAACTGCCAGCTTCATTCTCCAGATTCCCAGGCTCTCAGCCCTACAGGGGTTCTTGGACACAAGAAGCAAGGGCAGGAGTTGGAGCCTCCATTCAACTAGTCACTGAGTCCTGTCCAGACCTGTTGTGGGTACCTGTTCTTTTTTCCAGGGCCACTACATTGGCTTGGATGTCATCCTCTCTGACCTGGCTGGCTGCCTGGAGGGATCTCCCGAATGGGCCCCCTCCTTCTCTTATTCCCTGATACATAGTCCAGCACAACAACTATTGGTGAGTTTCTCTTGAACACTATTTTCCCTTGATGCCCAATATATTCTGTTCAAATACTTTAAACATTTTTAAACGCCCTGGGATGTTCAGGCTGTTTATCCTGGCAAGCGGAGCACCACAACCTAACCTAAAGCAGACTCTGCCTCATTTCTCTACCATTAACCCTTGGAGAGAGAACAGGCTGTCCCGCTCACACGTTTGTTATTATACCCTCTTCTGCAACATAAATAAATACCACGATAACTATTGTTTGAGGATCGCTGCCTCTGAGCTTCTTCTCGTACTATTCTCAGCGAGTGAAAGGCCCTATTTCTCCTGAGTTTCACTCATCATTTCGAATCTTGCTCATTCACTTAGTAACAACAGCAAAAAAATATTTTATGCCAGCATTAGACAAAACCCTCTGTAGGTCCTAGACTCAATCCTCGCAAACTTATATTGTGAGAACTATTTTTACCCCCATTTTCAGATGAGGAAACTGAGGCTTGGGTAAAGCAATACATCCCAGGTAACACAGCACATAGCTGAGTTTGCTGCCAAAGCCTGAATGCTTAACCTCTATAGCTGTCTTTTTTCTTCTCTGCTCTGGAGATATATCATTTTCTGAAAATACACTGCATTTTCTTCTCAGCTACTTATCTGGCTGCACTGCTGTGGTGTTTGTAGCATGGCACACAAATTAGGCACATATACTTTGAATTTAGACTGCTTCCTCTGGCCTTTACCGTAGGCATCTGACTTAACCTTTGTGGGTTCCCTTATTTATGAAATGGGGGTTACAATAGTATCCAAGGCACAGAATGTTTGGAACAACTAAATTAATGAACCACTGTTGCAAAGCCCTGAGCATGAGCTCATATAAGTACTTAGTCAACATCACTCCTTGTTAAAATTCTCAATGTCGGCACCTGGCTTCCCATGAGGTGTCTAAGCTAATTACAGGAAAGGATTCTCTACCTTTGAAATCTGACAGTATTTGCAAATCTCTCTAGCTTAGGTAATTCTTCACTAGGCTGTGATTTTAAAGGTTTCACTTTTGTGACTATCTTTTAGGAAACAGACACGATGCCAGTTCTTTCAACCATTATGAGCAGGGTCGTACAATGTGACTTGAAGTGCTGAGCTGGTAAATAGCTCATGAATTCCCGGCGTGCTGGTAGCCAATGCATATATTTAACAAGCCACTAGGAGCACCCACTCTGCGCAAACTCACAGGCGCTAGAGAAAATGAGATCGATGCAGGAAGGCCCCACCCGGGGTGTTCTCTCTAACAGAGACAAACATTATGCCAAAGAGCGATACTAACTTGAACTACACCAAGGAATGTCAGAGTGGAAAAGGGACACAGTTCATGATTTTAAAAAATAGCCCTGATTTATTGGCTATTCATATTTAATTCAACCCAGAAAGTGACAGATGATGCAAAGAATGATTACTATGTCTTTTTTCCTCCTTCTCAGGATTGGGACACAACACACCTTGAGTAAACTGTATGGGCCCCATAGTTATCTGGCATGAGAAGAACACATCCTATTTGCCTGGAACGTTTCACTGGATTCTATAAAATCCAGATTGCAGGGAGCCCACATAGCTGCAGTGAAGGCAATAGGGTTGCTCCAATTTAAACCGGAAAGGCAGTGCCCTATGGGGAGTCAGAACTCTCCTCTGCATTCTCACACGCAAGAGTCAGGTGTGTCTGATCCTCAGGTAGACGGTGATCGGAATTCTAATACAGGATTTTCATAGCCGCTGGCAACTCCGGCGCCAGCTTTGCAGAATCATGAACAGGTAATACTTCTGCTTCTCAGTTTAACCACTTCATCTCTTATAGCCTGGACTCAACCTCAGCTGCATAATGGAATCACTTTGGAGATTACAAAACAAAAACAAAAACTTGCCAAGGCCTCTTTCCCCAGAGATTCTGACTCAGTATCTCTGAGAAAAATGTTCGGACATTGTTTTCTTTTCCTGGGGTGATACTAATTGGACAGCAGGTGATCAAGCCTACAAATATTTGAAGCAGGCAACCATTTGGTGGACCTTCAAGATTCCCAGCAAAACACCTACTCTGTTGCTACAAAACTGACAGAATCCAGCCAATCACATTGCTTCTCTATTCCACTCAACTTTTATCCTCATTACTGACCACAGGTGGGATCAAAAAACTAGTGATCTGAATATCTTTTCATCTTAGTGCCGAAAAGGATTCAATATGTGAAACTGGGTAAAATAAATTTAGCTCTGCACCTCTCATTTTTGTATTCCATAAAATAGAAATAAATACCTGCTTTATTTGTAGCATGGTGAAAGAAGATGTGTAAAAGTAGTCTGAGAACTAAAAAGTTGCATATAAAATAAAAGAAATTCAACTTGTTTTATATGAGACTGATAAGTCCTACCAACTTGAGTAGGTGACAACCCCTGCAATACTTTTGACTGCTCTGAAATGCCTCCAAGTGTCGTGTAGTATAGTATATGATATCACCGTGTTATTGTCTTTAATCAGTAAGAGTCATACTCAGTACGTGCAGGTTAGACCACAGGCCTCAGTACAAATCAGCCATGGGGCTAGGACTCTGCAGTGATTAGTCAGATTAGCCATGGAGCTGAAGAAAAGCAAAAGCAACAAATTTAACAGGATAGTGTACTGTAGGATCTCTAAAACCAGCAGGGCTAAGTGGCCCTCTAATTTGGGTTGGAGAAATCTTAGGGCAAGAAAATATAAAATAGCAATTGAATGTATTTCATAGTTACTGTTGGATTTCATGTTGTTGCTGGCACCTCTTACCAAAACCTCTCTCCATGACTCATATTAACTTGTTCATAATAATTTTTTTAATCACTTGTGTCTTCACAATGTATAGGGGCTGGGGAAGGTCCAAAAAGCTACCTTCAGCTGGATATGGAGGACTCACTTGTAATCCCAGCTAGGTTGAGGCAGGAGGATTGCAAGTTCAAGGCCAGCCAGCCTGAGAAACCTGGTGAGACTCTGTCTAAAATAAAAATAAAAAGGACTGAGGCTTTAGTTCAATTCCCAGTACCACAAAAAATAAAAATAAAATAAAATGCCACCTTTAAAAAAAAGAATAAAAGAGATGGAACATGAACCACTCTGTTCAATGTATTTATGATACATTGAATAAAAAGAGAATCTCTACTACACTACCTTTACCCCATCTTCCCTGTGCCAACCACTTTATCCATCTACCCATCGATTGCTCAATCTATCTAGTTCATGTCCTTTTATTTTCTCCCCTTCCATTTCCAGAATAAGGCTATCCATGATGACTTTAAAGGAAAAGTCCAAACCACTAGTTGGCAAATGTAGAGTTTCTTGGGAAGTTGTTATTAATATTAATAATTACCAAAACCAAAGCCAACATGAGAAAAACTCATTCAGACTTTGCTAGGTGTTAAAAGAGCTGCGCAAGGCTGACGTCCCCAGACTGACTCTGCTCTGCTCATGTGTCCCTGGGTCATTTAATCTTCCACTGAGGGGAAAGTGTTGTCAAGGGTCAGCACAGGAATCTGGACGTGAGAACGTGTTGTGTTCCTGTGTCCTGGCTTGTAGTAAAGCTGGGGAAAACAGAAAATAAGCCCTTTAACTGGTAATGCTGCGAAGTATTGATAGGATAGTCTTGGTGGGGGAGAATATGCATATTGGGGAGCATAGCTCTTGGAAGATTATTAAGACATAGTATTTTACAGTAAGAATATATTCATTTATCCTTTATGTAATTCAAAAATGGAAAAAAGATCAACTGTGTTAGCCTTTTATGAAAGGAAAAATGGCTATGGTGAAAGTACGTGGCCTGGCTTTCTGAAAATGTAAGAAAACATGATTTAAAAAGCAAGCCAACATCATCGAACTTTTCATTCTTTCTAGAATATTCAAAACAAGTCTGGCCAGCTCTTAAGCCCCAACACTTTCACTGACCTCTTTCCCTGCTCTAACCAAAAGCTCTAGTCCAGTCAGCCAGGGCTGGGAGGTCTCCCTCACCCCAACCCAGACGCTGGGCTCCTCCTGCTATCCAGATACAGTCTCTGCCTTCTCAACACAACCACAATGGCTACCTGGCCACGGAAATGCTCGTGGCAGGGCTAGTTCACAGATGCCCTGGTTCTGATTGTATTTTCTGGCTCAAGGATGGGAGAAGTCATTTTCAAAACAGTAAAAAATCAGTACTAAAGAGAAAATTCAGCAGGACCCCAGCTAGGTGTCTGCCACTTTATCCTCCTAAACGTAGTCTTATCAACTGGACCATCAGTATGCACAGTGCTCTTGACAATATACCTTAATATAGCGTAACTTCCCAGCACATATCACAGCTAGAAAAAAAGATCAAGCGAAGAGAGTCATCCTGGAAGATGCCTTAAGAGGAATTTCAAAAGGACTCGGGTCCCTCAGAGGACTTGCTACAATGGGAGACAGACTACAGTAAGAGAAACACTTGTTACCTGTGCAAGACTGATGTCCCCAGACTGACTCTGCTCTGATCAGATGTCTTAAATCTTCCTGGTTTCCACTACAGGGCCATCTGCCCTGAAGCCTGCTCAGGGACTTCACGCCCAGTGGAAGGAGAGCCGGGTAGGACTCATTGCAAACTTTCAGCAGGATTGGCAGCTCCTGTACCCAAGCTTAGCCTCACTGGGGTCTCCCCCAGCTGTGATCCTCCAAGCCTCACACAGCCATCCCCGAGAACCTCCCTGCTGTTTTAAAAACAAGAAGTGATTTCCTGGTCCTCTTCCCCGGATGGCGTGTGCAGTTTCCCTCACGCCCATGGGAAGTCCTTCAGATTCTCTTATCTGGAAACCTCTCCACCAAGTGGACAGACTTGTTTGGCCAATGCCCCTTGTTCTTGCTTTTCATTCTCCGAAGGAGGAAAAAAAAAAAACCAGGAAAATGAAACTATCACAAGCCAAAACTGGGTTGGAGCTAACAAGTGCTGCTGGATGCCTGGTTTAAATTTTTGAAAGATGACCACCAGCTTAGATTGCGTGGAAGAAGATTTACATGACCGGTGAGCTCCTTGTCTTTAGCATTGTCAAGAGGTCAGAGAATTAAAAAATCCCCACAGGTTGACCCTCAGTTTGAAAAGGACTACACTTCAAATATGCTACATTAGGGGAAGGTCTCGTTTTCCTAGGTTTCCTAGGAAACCGAACATGTGTGCATTGGACTATACATCCATTGACACTTGAGTATTATCTGGATAACACTGATATTTCAAGATAAGGAGACATGGAAAAGACCCAGTTGGCAAGCCGCAGTCAGGTTGTTGGGTTTAATTGCAAGCACGTTTTTTTAAGCTGGAATTAACTCTATCCACCCTCATTTTACAAGTAAGGTAGCTGAGGTCCAAGGAGATATAGCGACTTACCCAAAGTCAGATGACAGAAAGGAACTGATCTGATCTTTCTTAAAATTTTGTGTGGAAAATGCTGTTTAATTGCTGTTCAACTTTTAGGGCTCAACCCCTAGAAAGGTTGTTGAACGAGGTCTGGCCTGGAGCCCCGGCATCCACATGGAAAACAAGCACCCCAGGTGAGCCTGACACAGGTTGTTTCAAGACTATATTTATAGAAACTCTGGTAATGTCAGAGTAAGGGCTCCAGAGTTAGACCTTAGAGATTCCCACCGTTGTCCCACCCAGGTCTTTTGATGTGGCCTTGTGCACCTCAACTGAGCTGCTTGAGGTTAAGTTTACTGTGTGTGAAAGTGGGCTAATCACCATGCTGAGTTCATCGTAGGCTCCACTGGAGCTCAAGCACAGCTCAAGAGCTGCTAGCTGTTATCTGGAGCCTCTGACCACATCTCTCTCCCTGCCTCCCTTTCTCCTTGCATTCTTCACATCCAATTGCACCAGAGCAGAGCACGGGTGGTGCTTACACTGGAGACAAAGGTTAAGCACAGTCAGCCTTTGAGGATTGGTTTCAGAGCCCCAGTACATGGCAAAAGTCCACAGATGCTCAATTTTCCTATATAAAATGGCATAGCATTTACATACAACAACTTCCACACATCCTCCCATATAATTTGAAACATCTAGATTTCTTATAATACCTAATAAACCCAGTACAGTGTAAATGTTATGTAAATAGTTATTATAATATATTGTTTAGAGGGACTGGAGCAGTGGCTCAGTGGTTATGAAACTTGCCTGGCATGCTTGAGGACATGGGCTTAAACCACAGCACCACATACACAATGAGATGTCGGAGCAATGAGAGCCACATGAAAAATTAAACACAATTGATTCTCTCTCTCTCTCTCACTCACTCTTCCCCTGTCTTTAAAAAAAAAGAAAAAGAAAATAATAACAGAGAAATAAAGTCTATAGGTGTTCAGTAGAGGAGTGGTTTTTTCCCAAACATTTCCAGTCCGAGATTGGTGGAATTCCTGGATCCTGAACTAAGAGAATATGGAAGGCTGACTATATTTGAATAAAGAGAGAATGAACCTTCAAAATTTATTTTCTACTTCTAGGTATGAATTCTCCATTGCATTCTACAGATTGGATTGGATATATTTTGCCTCAAGAAATGGGCTGCTGTCAGTGCCTCCTAGCAAATGCTTTTAAAATGCTCTGCTTGCACTTCCGAGATTGGGTGCAATAGGCTCCCTGACATGGAATGAGACAAATGGTTGTCCCTTCTCTGAGGAGCAATTCCTCTCACCCACAGGGCCCTGCTTGTTGCTAGGAACACTCTGTGCACACACTTTATAATAAAAACAAACACACACACAAAAATGGAACCACCATATGGTCTCTGCTGCAGCCCAGAATAGACTGCTGATGGAGAGACCTGCTCCTGTCAAGGCTACAGCTGGAATTGACTGACACAGATGTCTTTCGCTTGACTTCTAAAATATTGGAGCAGATGGCAAGTTGAACCCAAACTTCCTTCAAGTAAAATGCCAAAGTAGCCCGATAACTAATGCCCCAGCCATGTTACCAATGCTTGCTGGTGAGAGGGTCTTGCATGACTTTGGAGTATAGTTAACTTGAGACAGAGCTCTTGCTTTCCCAGGCAGAAATTTCAGCATCAAACAAAATGCATATTTCCCAGCGAGTTCCATTTCACTGCTCAGCTTCCCGTGCAGTCTTCACATTTGTTCTCTTTGTACAAACTTTCTGGTGTCAACACCCTCACCTCGTTCACACTTTTCTCAAATACAGCTTTCTTAGCCAGCCTTTTGCTGACCACTGTGTTCCACATGTCAGCTCTCCTGATCGATCCCCTTTAATTATTTTTTCCATATCATGCATCACCTCCGATACACTCCAGGGCACTATTCCACTTTGGGGTGTCATAAGCTGCCTTTCCCCGCTAAAATGTAAGCTCCCTGAGGGAATACGTGTGTTTTTGACTGATTTGAAAGTATAACACATCAGCAAAGTTATTACAGTAATGACTCACCCCCAGAGCGGCATATACAAAATAGTACATAATGAGTCAATTCCAAAAGCACTCCCACTTCCACATCTTGGCAGGGTAAGTCCTTTTTATTCCTTCTTCCTTTTTTTTAAAATCCACAAGCAGATGCTGGTAACCCTTTTGACCCAATGTGGCCCAGGGTCAGCTGTGTCTTGGTATTTCTATATCAAGGCCAGGAAAAGTCTTCACTGGCACTGACTTGTCCTTATGCAAGGAAGGAACCAACAATAATTGGGCAGTTTTATAATACACAAATGGTCTTATTCTTAACTATCATTTGTATATTTTGGCAGAGTCTCTGCTGATGGGATTGGTCACATTGTCTTCAGTGCAACCTCCCAGGTTTAGTTCTCACAGTCTGCTGATGGATGGTGTATCTCGCCTTCTCCATGTACCATCTTTCAGACATAGATGGTGTTTCTCTGGGGAAGTTCTGAGATGCCCACCATTCAAGCCAACTGGACACACTTGACAACTCCTTTCTATCACTGCTTATGCCTCCAGTGAAGGTCCCAGACTCAGCCAGAAATCTCAAACACATTCCAAGTGAAATCCTGTTTTGGACTCTACTATCTTCCTTGTCTTTTCCTGGTACAGGGAAACTTAAGGTATGGCTCTTTAGAGGTGTCAGCGGCAGCTTTCTCTTGGCCTTTATTGACCTTTTCTTAGACAATTCTGATCCTAGCCTTCTAATGCCACCTTCATGCTTAGCCATCCACGTAGGAGAAAGTGCTTGCTGATGCCCAGGGCACAGCATGGGTCACCCTCATAATTCACATGATGTCAGAGTTATTGATTGACTGAATCTATCATTGATTTTTCATCCTCCAGTCCCTCTTCCCCTAAAGAGCTAAGCATTTGAGGGCTTGGTTCCTCCTTGTTTGGGCCGGGGAAGGAATCTAGAAAGAAGGAAACCGTCCTTTTCCTCTTAAGGTGCACAAGTTCTTTTGATCATGCACACTGGGTGATCAATCCTTTGCTCCTCTGCTCCTTGGATGTGTAGCCTGTGTGGGTGCTTTGCATTGGCAGATATTGTGGACTGCAGGTAACATCAAGGACAATCTACAAACATCTGGTAGGTCCTGGACATGAACCCACAAAGCCTTGTCTTCATGAGAGTATCATCTATCCAAATTCCATCATTCTGTGCTATTTTCAAGGCTTCAACATTCCCTATGACCCCAAAATACAGCTCCTTATTATAGAAATAATTTCTTCAAAATTTACCAAGGTGATTAGTGAACAACTATATTGCCAAAACTACTAGAAAATATGATCTGGAGAGTCATCCATGCCAGGAGAAAAATCAGAATCAAAAAATGCTTGATAAAGGTGGGGCCAGATGATCACCTGTTCTAACTCCCTAGTTAGAGGAGGAGTTGAAAGGTGTAACTAAAGTGACAACACCCACTAGTGCAAGAGCCAGAATTAGAATTTAATTGCTCTACTTTTCCATGCAGTCCTCTTAGCATCACATCTTAGTGTCCCCTTCTCCCTTCACATACATTTTCCTGTCTCTAATTTTCCTGGAGGAGAAGTTGTTCTCAGTTGAATAATGGTAACAAAGGTAAAAACTGTACCCCTCTGCACTGAGAATCATCAAATATCTGCTAATGTATATCCCTGTTTATCAAGTACAGATGACACCTGTACATAAGCCGACAATAGAATTCCCTTGTTAACATCCTCACTGCCACGGCAGGTCAATAGCAGGTAAGCCGTCTCCCCTCCAACAACCCCCAAGTCCCACACACTTGCTGGAGTCCCAGCTTTAATTGTAAGGGGTAACAAAGGCCTTCAGCTTCTGACAATACCCACATACAAACCTTCCCCATCAACAAGCCAATAAGCAAGCTTTATTCCAGAAGTTTCTTCACACCACACTCCAGGCCAGCCTAGGATTAAACCCACATCATTATATCTAGCTGTTATGTCCTCCCTAGACCGAAATTCTGGCTATAAACTGGGGAAATTGCTTCCATTACAGTTTCATCTGATTCTAACTACAAAGATGCTGGAAAAAAGACTACAGGAGTCTACCCAAGTCAGACTGGATTCCAGAACCAAGCCTAACCCAAATGTTGACCACAGACCCCAGCTGCACAAGGATCTAGATAAAATGGCTCTAACCCAGTTTATGGGCATTCAGAGTGCACTTCAGGACACCTGTGAACTCTGAAGGGTGTTTCTGTCCTTCCTGGTGTCCTGAACGCATAGGACCCCCACTTTCCACATGTGGGTGTCTGGGATGCCCTAGGGTGATACAAATTAGAAACAGCCTCTTCTTTTGAATTCCACAAACACACACACACACACACACACACACACAGAAAATGGGAGCACGAAAATTTAAGGGTGAGGAAGTGGACAAAGACACGCTTATAAGCTGTAACTGGAACAGTGGACACTTTCAGGTGCTTTGTCTACCCTGCCACCGTGTGGTTCTATAGACCCCACCTTCTCTGGTGCCTGCCTCTCTGGTCTGGTTGATCTCTCTCCTTCTTCCCCAGTGTCTATCATCCTTTCCCTTCCGCTCTTCCCGCTATGGGAGTAAACACCATCTACTCCTCATGTTATGCACACAAGCTTCTACTGTCTTCCAGCAGCTCTCAGTCTCAATTGTTTCTAGGCACTTGTCAAAAGACAGTTCCCTTCTAAGGCAGACTACTAGGACACCTCTTACCTCTAACTGGGATTTTCTACAGGTATAGGCAGGGAGGTTATCCATGTATACCTAATGTCTAGGATGGAACAGGGATTTCTGAGTAGAGAGACAATACTAAACTTGTGTTACACTGGCAGTCTTGTCTTGTTTGTTCTCTTTTGACTTTTCTTTGTTTTCCTTCGTAGTACTGGGGATTGAATGCAGCGGTGTGCAATCACTAAACTACACCCCCAGCATTTTTTTAAATTTTATTTTGAAAAGGGCCTTGCTAAGTTGTCCAGCTGACCTCTGACTTGTGATCATCCTGCCTCTGTCTCCTGAGTGTTGAGGCAGGCACCTACCACCATGCATGGCTGGTAGATTTTTCTTTATGATTCTTGATTCACAAGTTAATTAGAGCAAAAAAAAAAAAAAAAAAAGGACATTAAAAGAATTATCCAAAATTTTCCAGGTCCCATCTTCTTTCATGGAGGAATATTAAGTGATTTTTTTCCTTGCATATTAGAATACAACTTAACTGAAAACATAGCGAAGGGCAAACATGGGGGTCTGAAAACTATGCCAGGTGACATCAGAAGTAAAAGAAGTCACCTAAGACCTAAAAACTATATATCCACTTTCCCTTAATTCCTGAAATTAGACTTTCAGGGAAAATTGGTTTGAATGAAGGAACAGCCCCTCTGAGTCAAATAGCTTTAGAAGGGCTGACGTTGTGCATTTCCATTTGCAGTGAGTTGCATAGTGGCGTGAATTAGAATAAGTCAGCAGTTAAAGAAGTTTAACATGAAAGAACATAGGGAAAGAAGATGAAAATTAGGTTTGAGAGGAGAGGGGAAGATGGATTTCAGAGCAATTCTGAGGGGGTCTGAGGGCTGGCACACAGCTCACAGGTGGAGAGCACACTGCTGATTTTGGTGGAACGGCTACAGCTGCGTAGCCTGGCAGTTCTGTAATCTGTTTGTTTCATCACTCCTCGGAATGACTGTCACATACCCTGTCCTCCAACAGTAGCCTTCCTCATGCTTCATCCTCTCAAGGATGATGCATTCTTTTTGAAAAGCTCCTTCAAGAACACATAATACATCAGACACAATGACAGTGTTTGCTTAGGAACAAAATTGAAAAAAAAAAAAATCCTGACCGAGGCCTGCATCCATGAAGGTCAAAGGCTCTGAAAGTCAGCCCTGAGAAGAGACTCAAAATAAGCTCTCTGTGGAGAGGCATAAAGCTGGGAAGCTGTAGTGGGGGTGGGAAGTGTAACACAAGTGAGAATTCATCAAAATTTCTGAAGTTCCTCTCCTTGGGGAGAAGGAAGAATGTGTCTTTTAAAAACATGGAGATTTGGAATGCTGAAAAGTGACAGGAGGCTGCCACCAAGCTCCGGGAAAACTACTTAGCAAGGTCTTGCTAGGCCAAGAACAGCACTTTTCAGGTTTCCTATAGTGAATTATTTTAAAGAAAATGTGAGTGCACATAACCCCCTACTCACATTAGTAGTGTAATTTGTTTTCTTTAATTCGGGGAGAAGGATTGGTTGTTCATTTCGGAAGGCGAGCTGCAAATCCACAGCCGGCCTAGTCTCACCTGACCCGAGTAGTGGGTACGCCCTTGCTTCCTCACTTTGGCTCCTCACTGGGCTCTTCTGCGTCATACCACAGGGGCAAACTCTGGGAGCTGAGCTGACTTTCCCCTTGGCCTGGTGACCGGGTTAGCAAACTTGAGGGTGAGCTATCCTAGGCTCTAGCCCCTGCACTCTGAGGTTTTCAGACTGGAAGTGAGGGACAGGTGTTCACAGTGGCTGCAGTGCTCTGCTCTTTGAAATGTCCTAGCATTGCAAAAATTATGGCCTTGCTTTATGGAAATCAGCCAGCCTCCTACAGCTCGAGGGCCTACCTCAGCTCAGCAAGAGTTCTAGGTTTCCAAATTCCAGACCTTTCCAATTACATTACCTCCTATTCATTGGAGTCCACCTCTGAGGATGGCTCAGTTATTTTTAGACCTGAAACACAGTACACAAAACACAGCTACCGATCAACAATTACATGATTATTCCAGGCCCACACCCCTCATCTGAATTGGAGCATTAAGAGGGAAAGCCAGATGTATTTTCAGTCTCTTCGTACGCACAGGGATATGCAAACGTGCATGTGTGCACTCACACCACAAGCATTCACACTTCTCCACGTTGTCAACTGGAGTGAAGGAGAAGGTGGGCTGGCCCCTTATCACCTGCACTTGGGACCCCTCCCAACACCCCACCCAGGGGTCACCAGTGCCAGAGTGTGTCCTTCATGAAAGCTTAAGAGACCTTCGCTCTGGAGGCTGCCTCATCTCCCTTCATTAGCCGTGTCCGTCTTTACTTGGAGCAGTCCTGCTGGGAGACTGCCAAACGTAAGTGGAGAGAGGGCCCACGAAGAAGGAACTCCAAGACTCATCAGACATTTCCCATCTTCTCCAGGGGACGCTGATCTTGCCTCACTCCCTTCCCTAGTCCCCACTTTCTCCTGATTCGCTCCATCTGGAAGCATCTCTTAACCAAGAGGAAGGAAGGCATGCACTCTTTCACCTCAGTTCCAAGCCCCCTCACCACCTCAAAAAAAAAAAAAAGTGGTGTGTGGTTCCGACCTGGGCCCAGAAAGGAAACAAGCTTTGGCTCCACTTGACCCTGAAGGAAGGAAGCAGGAAGACTTGCTGGGGGACAAGGGTGAAGCGGCCCTCTGGGACAGCCTGTCCTATCACCTCTTGACCTTCTCCCTAATCAAAAATGTGGGATGAACGACCTCTGGGTATAAAGCAGAGCCTCTGACAACAATGTCCACACCTCCATCAAATTTAGAAAACTTATCTTGTAGGAGAAACAATCCTTGGAGCTACTACCAACTGTTTACACCATGCTGAGTACAGCAAGTCGGGACCCTATAGATCCCCACAAGTCTGCCAGAGAGGAACCACTGATATCCAGTATCCACATTTCAGAACCCAGAGCTGCCTCCTGCCTCCGGTGGGGGTTTGCTTTGGGTTGAATGCTCCTGTTGAGTCGGCACCTGCAGAATTCCCCGCTGGCCTGCAGACCTTCAAAATTGCACTGTTGGACTTTGGTTAGTCTCTATTGTTAGCAAGATCCAGCAGCATGATGTAGGAATCCGTAAAGCCAATTTCCAAGTATCTCACTATATTAGTAATCCAAATCCCAAGTATCTTTTCATCTTTTTCTTCCAGATCTGCCTGCAGTGCTGCTCCTCCTCAGAACATTCCTTTACATGAAAGTATGATGAGCAAAGCCTGCATTCAACTGAGTATGATCATAGGACATACGGGGTTTACATCGCACACCTGGGGATGGCTTAGCTCTTCCTTTAGCTGCCTCTCCTTCCAAGACCTGCCTGCATTCATTCCATCACCAAATATTTATTGAAGATTTATGCACCAGATGATCTTCTAGTCCCTGGGGATGAGTAGTAACTCAGTAGCTATCGCCCAGGAGGATGCTGGCTGGCTTTAGTTTACCCTCTAGGTCCATCGCCACCTTTCTCAGCCCTGCTCAGTGCCCCAAGAGGCCAATCCTGCACCCTCAAGCACCCTGTCCTCAGGGAGGGTGATGGGAGTGTGGACGGTGGGAGAGTCCAGCAGGAGATTGCCAGATGGAAGGAAAGGGGAGCCAGGTGTTAACACCTCTGCGCTCCAGCCAGACTGTGTTTTAGCAGTGGCTGTCTTTCTCTACCCTCAGCCTCAGTTCCTGGGGGATCCCCTTTCACCCACAGCCACAGACCTGGCCAGATTCCCAACACCATCTCCCTCCCCAGGCCCCTTTGTGCCTGAGAAGAGGAAACCTCTGGGGGAAGCTCTCCACGCCACTAAACTTCTGCTGACTTAACTACCCCATCATTGCAGTTAACCTTTAAGAGTGTCACTTCTTTTTTTCCCAGAACTTTGACTAATAGAGTAAAAGATAGTAAACAAATGCATTTTATATCAGATGAGCCAAAATGCTATAAAGAAACATAAAGCAGGGCAAGGGCAATAAGGGTGTGTGTGTTGGTGCAGGTGGCATTGAGTCCTCTTTCTTCCGCGTTATTGCAAATCCCTCTTTTGACCCTTACACACCCCTACCAAGCTGGCATGGCTCTTGTGCTCTTGTGTTTCTGCTGGTTCCTCAGTTTTTCTTATCTGTGTTAAACAGAGCAGTTCAGGCATCAGTGCCCCAAGCAAAGTACCCTCCCATAGTTACCACTCTAGTTCCAAGACAATATTACAAGTATCAATAGTGAGAAATGTTTTCTATCATGAGTTGTTTATGAACTAACATGATTTGCAGTTTCAATTTGTGTGTTTGGGAAACATGTACACTCTCTAATCCTGGAAGCAAGTGGCCAAGCTGGCCCTGCAGACGCTTTGTTGGCAGAATGAGGATGTTCCCAGTGCCCTCTAAAGCACCCTACACTCTCCCCTCCCTGCTGCTGACCTCACACCCACCACCTCCAGTCTCAGAGCAGCAAAGGTTGACAAACACTGCCAACCTGCAAGAGGCAGTTATCGATCTCTGTATTTTATTGCTCTATCATGTAGGAAGGCAATGAGAATAAGAAGCTTGGGATTGCTATAAAAAAGAAAACTGAGGCTGGGCATGGTGGCACACCCCTTTAATCCCAGCGGCTTGGGAGGCTGAAGCAGGAGGATCACAAGTTCAAAGCCAGCCTCCTCAATTTAGAGGGACCCTGACTCCAAAAAAAAGGAAACTGAGGCTGAGGCTCTGGTGGGTGAGGACACTGGAGGTGAGAAGTCCTCTAAGCCACTGATGAAATCTTCAAGGGCACATACTCTTCTCACCAGGCAAAGGAGCATCGTGGTGGGTGGGGATCAGCTCTCTGGACTGGGTCTCAGTGAATCGCATGGGTGAGCTACATAATAAGCCCGCAGGGTCACTACTGACTAGGATCTCGGGGCCCTTCTTGGGATCTTCTTCCCAGGTTTCAAGGTGGAGTCCCAGAATCTTCACCATTAACAAGCTCTCCAGTTGACTCTTGTACTCTTTGTACACTCTGAAAACCACTTCTCTGGAGGTCTCCTCTACTATTTCACAGGGAGCCCTCTACCTCTCTCCAGGTTCTGCCATATTTTTCCATTCTTTCAATTGTCTCATTATACAAAGCAACAGTGCCAGGACTCATTCTTCCTTTAATTAGCAACCCTCTTCTACCAGCTAGAGTGAGAATCCTGCTTTCACAGGGTCACTGAGTGGCCAGTGTAACTGGAGCGAGTGCAGATCCAGCTGAAGCTGGGGTGGAAGCCAGGTGTGCTGAAAATTGTGGAAGGAAGCAGGAGGGCCCTAGCTTGGGAGGATCGAGGACCGTGAGGAGCAAGCCGGAGCAGAGTGAAAATTAAGCAAATGAGGAGAAAGAGCAAGTTCACAAAAGTGTATTGTTTCTCAGGCTCAATGAAAGTAGTTTTCCATTTATTTCCTTTTTATACAATCACAGTTAATTCGAATTATTTTTAGCAACTTCCCCTTTGAACTCATTGTTTCAAAACTCAAAAGTGACTTTCAGGACGGGTTGAATTTTGTTTGCGAGGATATGGAAGAGGTGGATTTCACTGGTAAACTAAAGGTGAAAATGGGGTAGTCGTGAAAAATCTTCAAACATGCATTTAGTCCCTTCCTTCCATGTGAAATAGAGATGGTGAATGGAGTTGAATTCACCCGGAGGAACGAGGATTTCTAGGTGCTTCCAGACATTTGGGAAGGTGCTTGCATTTAATACTCTCTAGTTCAGGGTGGTGCTGGGCTGATTGCAAAACTGCACAAGAGCTTGTTTTGCTCTTTTTTTATCAGCTCCTGGGGACTTGGCTCTGATTTGTCATTTGCTTATGTTAAAGGTGATTAATTCTGCCACTTGTTATTTTTCATATCACTCTTTTTCTTTTAAATGTGGGGTATGAGGGGCTGGAGTGGTGGCTTGGTGGTGAAGGCACTTGCCTGGCATACGCGGGTACTCGAGTTCAAACCCCAGCACCCACATACACAACGAAGTGTCTGAGTAATGAAGGTTACTTGAAAAACTAAATAAAAATTGCTTTTCTCTTTCTCTCTCTCTCTCTGTCCCCTCTTTCTTAAATAAAAAATTTTTTTTTTTAAAAATAAATGTGGCATATGAGAGATTTCATTGTGCCTGATAGTTAGTTGTTTTTTGGAGTTTGGGTTTTCTTTGTTTTGTTTGGTTTTGTAAACAAAGGGGGAATAAGCATGCAGGATCCCTCTCCAGTTTGGATTTGCCAGCCTCTTCCTGCCTTATCTTTCAAGGAGGAAATAACAGTCCTCAGGATATATTTAGTTCTTCACCAGCTGACCACGCTCAGACACACAGGTCTCTTACTTCCACGTTTGCAGCTGATTCCATAAAATCTCAGATTCAGACCGTTCTAGAAGGTAGAGAAACGTGCTCAAAAACCACATCTCTGAGGCCTCCGCAGGAGCAAACGCTTGACTCAAGTGTTTGCTCTGGGCGACGAGTGGCTTCCTGCTTAGCAAACAGCAGTTTCAAAGGACTAATTTTTTAAATTCCAAAGAACCCTACAAGTCACCATATTTTGACCTATGACAAGACCAAAACGAATCAGAATTGTCAGAAATACTTGAGTTGGATTTTCTCAAACTTCATAAATGTTAGTAAGAGAAGCAATGATAACAAAGAAGAGATTTAGTAAGTTTTCGTTCCAGGACATTTCAAATTTTACTGTAACCAATGAATTGCCCAAATAATTTCGGCTCGGTCCCTGATTTTGCACTCAGAGATTCTACTCGGTGCAGGCCTTAACAAGTACCCTAAGTGTCACCTGGAAACTTGTAAAAAAGCAAATCTCACCCAAGACTTCTGGAATCCAAAAAGGCTCCAGGAACCAAGCTTTCAAAAGCTCTCTGGGTGGTTCTGGTGTATACAAAAGTTCAGTAACCACTGAGATGCAGCGTGATTACTTTTTATTGTAGTGATTCTCACCTTGAAAAAAAATACAGATCCCTGATCCCCAGGTCTAGGCCAGCTGGATCAGAAGCTCTGGAATCACTTGGAGAAACACTGCCAGATACATCAGTTCTTGGCTTACTCCATGGGGCACCTCTCCTCTTTCCTAAAACACACAGACACACACACACACACACACACACACACACATACACACACGTCTTCAAGCTGAAACTCTCAGTAATTACAACTTCTGCATCCACAGCCATTGTTACCACTTTCTACTCCTTTTCCCTTAATTTTGTTGAGATACAGTTAACAAACAAAAATTGTTTACATTTGTGTTGTCCATTGTGATATTTTGATATGCGTAGGCCTTGTGAAATGAAGACGACAGTCAAGCTAACAGCTGCTTTCTTCTCATCCTCCCCTCTCCTCTCTAGACCTCCCAAGCACCCCTCAGTTGCTGCGTTCTCTGGGGCACTGCCTGGAACTCTCTACTCTCTCCATTTCATGTGCCCTAGCTCCCACTGTCCTTCGCAACCCAGTTCAGGGTCATTCCCCACCAGAAGTCTCCTCTGACTCTCTAGTCCTGTATACACCTCCCGCTTCCCTCTACCAAGCACTGCCTGAGCTGCCTGCTAAGGATCTATTCATGCGCAGTCCTTCTGTCCCCTGACACCACTACCCCTCCAGAACCTTGTGTGTCTACTGTTGTGTGCCTGGCCTCTAGCACAGTGCAGGGCACAGAGGAGGCCGGTGCTCGTTGTAAACGAATCCCTGAGGTGGCACATGATTAGAGGTGCTGGAAGAGGTAAGAGCTTGGCGCCATGGCACTGCACTGCTGGGGCTGAAGTTCTAGTTCCACCATGCATTAGCTGTGGAATTTGGGCAACTCACTCAGCCTCTCTGTTCCTCGGTTTTCTTTTCTGTAAACTGGAGAGTAGAGGTATAGTTATCTCATATTAAATGAGGTAATCCATATCAAGTGCTCAGATCAGTGCCTGGTGAGTATTAGGGCCTCAATGCTCACAACAAAAGAGCCAAAATGTCCTGAGAACCTTCTTAGAAGCCTCCACAAAGGGCACTTTTAAACTGTATTTCCTTTCTGTGTGTGTGTCTCCTTTTCACTCTCCAAATCTGTTTATTTCTTCTCTAAATTCCTAGTATTTCTCCTTCTCTTTCTCTGATACAGTGCCCTACAGTTCCCCCACTAATACTGCACAATCATGACCATTATGTGTCACTCGTGTGCATCTGTGTGTGTGTGTGTGTGTGTGTGTGTGTATGCATATGTGTACACTGTGATTTGACAATTTAGTTTTTTGGGTTTTTAACATTATTTTATTAAGGAATTGAGTTATTATACAATCATAAATGCATTTAAAGTAACAATATGATATGCATATATTCTTAAACCAGAATTACCCCCTAGATCCCTCCCTATTCTCTCTTCCTCTCCCCTCCCTCACCTCTGCCATCCCCTCCCCCCACTACATATCTATGCTTGCCTTAGATTATGTGTTACTATGCCTTTATTGGGTCTAATACATGAGATTAACTACCTTTCACACATGCCTGGGCTTAGCTCCAGCCAACAGTTGTTTCTTTTTTTTTTTCTTTTTTAGATAAAAACATAACTAGTATATATCAGCAAATTAGAACTAAATATCAGTCAATTTTTTTTGTGCCAGGGGTTGACCTAAGGGCACTTAATCACTGAGCAACATCCCTAGCCTTTTTATATTTTATTTTGAGACAGTTGGTTAGGGCCTCACAAAGTTGCTGAGGCTGGCATTGAACTCACCATCCTCCTGTCTCAGCCTCCTGAGTCTCTGGGATTATAGGCACACACCATAGCACCAGGCTAGAGTTCTGATTTTTTGAAGGCTAATCCAGGACAACAAATGAAGCTTATATAATTCTGAAATTTGTAATTTATGAAATTACTGACTTAAGATGGGTTTCAAGTAAAAAAAAAATTTAGTAATTTATGTCAGATATGAAACTTAAACATACAAGCAACGGGCAGAATTGCCTGCTAAAGTAAGGAAGGAAAACTTACAGACACCTGGTGAAAAAGCAGACTAATTTTGCAGAAAGCTACTAATTTTTTTTTTTTTTACAAGCAGCCCAGGTTCAAGTCAGGTTATAACAGCAATTTGATTATATATTTGTTTTAAAAATTCAATCCCTTTTGCCAATAAATTCACTCATATTTCTGAACAACCTATTTGCTGCCTGGTCACATGTCTTTGAGCCTACTTTATGTGGCATTCAGTGTTAATACTGTAAGAAATCCATCATCTGCAGGTTGGTGCTGGCTGGAAAGTGGATTCTGCTGCACTCATATCCTACCTGGCTCCCACCCACCTTCACACACACAGTTCCGATTTCATAGCTCCAGGTAGCCTGCAAATCTGCATTTTGGCCAATCCGCCAATCAGTGCATGTACTTCCGGTCTCCGGAACACCGTTGGACAAACCATGATTTCTTTGCTTTGCATTGCCAGTACCTTCTTTGTCATTTACATTCTCTTGTGCTAATGTTCCACAGACATTACTATAAAAATCCAAAATAGAGATTTCAAAGAAATTGGTTTTTTGTTTTCTGATACTGGGTACTCAACCCCTGAGCCACATCCCAGGTTCTTTTGTTGTTGTTGTTGTTTGAAATAGGGCCTCACTAAGTTGCTGAGGCTGTCCTTGAGCTTCCCCCTGCCTCAGCCTCCTGAGTTTCTGGGATTACTGGCATGCACTACAACACCTGGCTGAAATTAGGTTTTTCCAAACAAATAGTGGGGTACATACTTTCTCCTGATAGCCAACAGAGGATGTAGCATCTCACCCACCACTCAGAGCTGAGTGAGCCCCTGGCCCTGTCCTCCAAAACCCATCCCTGCCCCTCGCACTCCTGGAGGGAGGAAGTTGGGTGGACTCTCTACTAATTCCGCGCTCAGACCTGTGCTCTATGGTCACCACAGTTTTCCTTCTGAAAAGTCGGAGATCTGTGTGCTTTGAAAAAAGAATGGACAAGTCTACAGGTGCAGCTATAGAAAGCCTATGTAATTCCACCATCCGTGGTGAACTGGCAACCTCGACATAATATTAATTGTTATGCCACGTCACCACACTTAAGGTACGTGAACAAATGCACAGTACCATTCAGGAAACATTCAGAAATTCTCCCTGAGTGCAAATGAAATGAGTACAGCATGAAACCCAAGTCATCATTAATTTTTTGCTTTAAAACAAGAATTAAAAACTCAGAAAGTGTTCATAACTGTGACTTTGATTTTGAGAAAAGATTTTGTTAGTAGTCTAAACATGAGTAATATAAAAATTATATTAAAATTAAAATTTACTAATGCAACTATCCAGGAACAGTACAAAATGTTATTTTGGTTAGGATTAAGTAATTTGTAAAGTGACACTTTTGCATTTATTGGAAACCTAATGTGCTAATGACTGTGCCAGGGTCTAGGAATAAAGATGTGACTCTGTGGCATCCCTGTCCTAGAAAAAAAAAGATGAAGTGAGATCCTGTGGAAGACGAAGTTAGATGGACTTGGGGATATAAATGTCATAGAGAATCTTGGCAAAGGAGGTCATTAAGGTACTCTGGGGTTTGGGGCCACAGAACAGAGTGAATGGTTGGCGATGAGATGGAGACATGAACATCCATGATTCAAGAATTTTGTGGTGAGGGGGAAGGCAGGTGGAAGATCAGCTGGAGAGGAATCTGGGATGGGAAGAGCTGCTGCTTCTGTGACGCTAAGATGTGAAGCTAAGCATAACTATATGATAATGGGAAAGAGCCAATAAAGGGGATATGGTGACGCCACTGGAGGACAGGAGGGCTTCAGAGTGAAGTTCAGGATGTTCCTTTGGGATAGAAGAGGAGGACCAGGAGGTGGGTGTTGAGGCTGAAGCTAGCATGGAATTGGTGTGACAAAATCAAGGGAGTTACTTCAAGACTGCAAATCTGTCTCCTGAGCAAGGTGCAGAATGTGGATATGCATGTGGGTGCCCTCGTGTGCTGGTGCTTGGAGGATCGAGGACAATGAAGACACCATAAAAATGTGCCTGGAGGGCTGGAGCGGTAGCTCAGGCATTGGAGCACTTGCCTGGCATTTGTAAGGACCCAGATTCGAATCCTGGCACCAAATACATAACTAAATGTTGGAAAAACAAAGGCTAGATGAAAAAATAAATAAAATTGATTCCATCTCTCTCTCTCTCTCTCTCTCTGTCTCCCTCCCTCTCTCTTGAAAAAAAGAAAATGTGTCTGGAGGTAGTTGAAGAAACCTGGCTGAATGATGGATCATGTCCTTCTTCTAATCTTTCCTGTCCTTAGCCCACACAATCATCTGGCTTCTTTGCATTCTCATAATGCATGACAGTTTGTGTCTGTATATGTGTGTAAATTCAGCATATGCTCTGGAATTTCTCTACAGGCAAAATTTCTGCATTCCCTCCATGCTTAGTAGTGTTCAGACCTGTGGAATATGCTCAATAAATAATGCTTGGTTGGTTGACAGCTCTCCCAACTCACTGTGCCCCAGCTTTAGCCAAAAAGCACACTCTAAAGGGAAAAAGCAACTATGATTTTACAAGAATTCTGTCCTGGAGACAGGGAACTGAAATTGAGTCAGCATTTGTGATAAGAAGGAAGATTACGGCAAAGAAGGTAGGTGTTTTATCTGGTCTGATCAATGATTGAGTGCATGTTATAATACTGAATGAAAAACTTTTTGATGAAATTTTATGCCTTATTACCTATTTCCTCTACACACACACACACACACACACACACACACCCATATGCATGCACAGGTACCTGCATATCTGCAGGAGCACGCACTCAACTGAAATCCTAAATTTTTTTTGCATCTTAGGTGTCTGGCAGCGTAATTTTTCTGTGATGGGTAGTTACAAGAGCCCGGGGCAAGAGAAAGGGTTAAGTAAGGATCTCTAGTAATGCTTCAACTTGTTCTTTGAGGAATAACAAAGAGAGGAAGCACAGCCTTTGTGGAAGGAAATTCCCAGGCCTCACTTTGGACATTCTCAACCTGCCCCGTGAACCCCTGAGGGGTGTCTGATAATAAACACTTGCAAAAAAACAATCCATAAAGGCATTTTTACTAAGATTCTTGCATTCTCACCAAAGGGCTGGAAAATGCTTTCCTGCATCTGGGATCCTGGAGGGGGCCCTGAACTTCCACCTGCTGGCGAAGCCCAACAATGCTGCCCTGATGGCATTTGTACGTGCAGGTCCCCCTTGCTCCTTGGGCCTTTGATTGTGCAAAGCTCCGGATGGAGCTGCCGGAATGTAGATCACAGACTCCACGCTGGTCAGGGCAGGTGTGGACTGCAGTGTGGTGACCGGAGACCCACCTCTTCATCTCCCTGAGCCCCCCAGATGCAACCTGGGACATTATAACTTTGAATAATAAAGCAGTGACTGTACTCAGGAGAGGAGAGCGTGACACAGAAGTGAAAGCTCTACTCATGGAGTGTACCAATTGAGTAACATATAGCGCTTCTTTTTCTGCATTAGCAAAAAAGAAACAAACGGAAAATTGGCATCTTAATGTTAAATATTTTAACAGAGATTTCTTGCAAGGAGCTTCAAGCATACTCAAACCAAATTGCAAAACCTTAGGCCAAAGTCAATTTTCAGTCCGATCATTTGTAACAGTGTACCTTATTTATTCCCAAACTAGTAAGATGTGGAATCTGTTTTACCTATTTTGTAGATGAGTAAATCAAAGATCAGTAAGTAACTTACAATAATAGCAGAATTCTGGATGACTCGGATCTGAAACTTGCTCATAAGTGACAAGCATGTGTGTGTGTGTGTGTGTGTGTGCGTGTGTGTGTGTGCATATGTTGGAGCTGTATGTGCTTTTATGACTTTTTTAACACTAAATATATTTAAAACTGCTTTGTTAATTGCAATCCAACCCAGCATCCTCAAATGGCATCCCTGTTTGAGGACTACATCAGAATCCACTTCACAGCACTGGTGAGGGTTAGATACTTGACTGTAAATACAAGCAGAGCCTTTGTCTGAGTCGCCATCACTAGTTTCTGAGATATTTTTAGATGAAATAATCATCGATGTCTACTCATTTGCATCTGCCCAGAGTTGCAGGCAAACTCCATCTTGACCACTCCCAGACCCCCGACAGCTGCACTCAGAACCACAAGGACCAAGGGGATGACAGGTCCCAGATTTCACTCTAGGCGAGGTTAACATGCACCTCCACTTCGGCCTCTTTCTGCCCTTTGTGCTGCAACAATGGGCGGAAACACAGCCTTGTTAGAGGAAATTCCCAGGGCCATGCTTTGGACATTAGACAGTCACTTTGCTATGCTGGGTAGGCCAATGTGCATCTAAAAATAAACATACTGATCTGCAAGGGTCTCTATGATTTTGCCCTGCACAGTTGATTATATTTCAAAGGGTTTGTTTTCGTATTGTTGATTTTAAGAAAGCAAACCTAGGTAAACCTAGAGAATAAAATATATCAAGGCTTTATTTTGATTTGACAAACTGCAGCATTTGCTGATACCCACTTCTGTTGAAAGAAATCCTGGTTTGTTTCTCTCAGGATCTCAAAGCATGAGAAGGAAATTGGAGAAGGAAAAGGAATGCTAAGATACTGCCCAGCATCTTTGGAAAGTCGAGAGATTCCCAAGTTGCATAACAAGGCAGTTCTTCCAAGTCCCTGAAGGATAAATTGTCCCAGGGCAACCTAGACCTACAAAAACTAAATTCTCATTTCTCTACAAGTCTCCAGGTGTTCAGGTGGCATAAAAGTTGTAACTAATGCAACTCATTTAGACAGAAAGACAAGTGAGTGGAAGACAGTGGTTGAAGAACTCAGTCAGCTCCAGCCAGTTCTCTCCTCCCCTCACAAGTCAGATTATCCCACCGTAGACCTTGCAATTTAGAGGATGGTAGAACCATTTTCTTAAAGGTTAATTTCCTAGTGCCTGAGAACACACGTCCGCATCATAATCCTTTCATTGTATAGATAGAGAAGAAATCAAGGATAAAGCTCCGAATCTTGCTGATATCTTTCAGGCACTGTTTTGGCTGAAAATGTACCAAAATGTGGCAATTTTCCATCAAATAGGAATGTCAGCGCAGCATAAGGAGTAACCCACAATCTAGTTAAAGAGTAACCCAAGAAGAGTGGTGTGGAATGAACTTTTCCCTCCTCATTGTTCTCATTTCTTTTTCTCTTTTTCCTGGAAGTCCAACCTACTCTATTGTTGTTATAAAGATCCTATTTTAAAATCACTGCAGCAGAGAACTAGGATTAGCTAGCGGAAAGTCAGCCCCCCTTGCTCTAGTCTGGTGATTTTTTTTTTCAGCCCTTTATGTGATGGCTTGGGTTAAGGCACTGACATCAGGAGACTCTGGGTAGCGGGAAGGGACCTTTGAGGTCATCACCCAGACCACACCCAGCGCAGACATTCCTTTGGGAACACCCCGGTCTCTGGTCTTCCAGAGAGATGGAACGTTGCCCAGGACAGGACATTCACCACTCCACAAGGCAGCTTTCCGTGTTTTAGACCATTCTGATGGTGGATAAATCTACTGAAATCTGTGACCCTATAATATCTATTCATTGATCTGTTGGCCTTTTCTTTTCTCACTCAAAGCATCCTTTAAAAATTTGAAAGCAGTCTTCATGTGCTGCAAGACTTACTTCTTCCTTCAAGTGTTCCCTGACTGTTGGTTCAAGTAATCTTCCTGCAAGTGTTAATTTTCTTATTTTCATCATCTTGGTGAACCTCTTCTATTAAGATCTGATATGTTGCTTGAAGTAATGAATTTTGCCGTTTAGCTAATCAGTCTTCTCTATACTTTGAGTGCTGCATATTAACACATATTTCCAGAAAAAAACTAAGATGTAGTCATTATAATTACTTACTTCAGGAGGTATCACATGGGTGATTTAAAACTAAATCTGCCTCTTTCTAGCCCATCACATGCCTCTGTTTGAAAGAGCAGTATTGAAATGGTTACGGCAAAGGTTGGTCTCAGATACAGCCTCAGGTCTGTGGCACTCCGCTAGAAAGAAATCTCCCACACAAGTTAACATACCTTTTGTTGGTAAAATGGGTGCTTATTAATAAAGATTAATGGGAATTTGAACAATTAGGGAATGACCGGCAAGAAACTGCTGCTGAAAGTCAGCTCTACATGGGTGGTCATGGGGAAAGTATGGAGGTGATGGGATAAATGAGCAATAAGAAGCAAGAAAGAATTCTAGATGTCCAGATGGTGTTTATCTGGAATCTTCAGATGATGCAGGAGTAAGAAAAGGGGATTGAAGAGAGCCAAAGCAGTCACTGGAGACTAACTAAGCTTTTTGTTTCAGTCTATGCCTGCAGGTTGGCCCTGGAGAACAAATAGAAAGCATTGATTGTCTCCCGGCTGTTCATGCCCCCTATAGGAGCACAAGACTGACAAATGATACCCTGCTCTGCCCCAGCACTGATTCCAGGGAAAACCTGGCTGACACACAATCCTTAGGAGAAAAAAGGAAAATCCTGAGTATAGTCAGAAAGGGAGCCGTGTGCTGCAGTGAGGGTCGACACGTCTACGGGCTTCGGGATTTCTCCCGCACCATTTGGAAGAGCCATCTCTTTTCCTTCTGGCTGCTTTCTCAGCACAGAAGTACCTTAAGGATGGTACTGCCTTCCTCCTCAGCTTCCCTACTTGAAGCCAGCACTATGCCCCCAAATTAAGAGCTAGTGGATTCCTCTAAGTCTCAGGGCATGCTTCCTAGGAGCCGTGCCCACACTGTGCCCTGCTGAAAGCTACCAAAGGACGATGTTAATAGCTGTAGCTGAGTACATGGGCATAGTATAAAACAACTTCCCTAAGACTCGTTGCTGCTCTGACTCAGAACTCAGAGAACTGCCTTCAGATGATCACGCAGAGGTTTCCTAGATGTGGTCTTTTCCGTGCACTCCAGGAAGCCAAGCGCTTCTTTTCCCTGCAGCTCTGTGTTGTTCACAACTTGAAAAAAATCAAGGTCTGGGAAAGTTTGTGGACCAACCTAAGTCACCTGGCAAGAGAGTTGCAGGCACAAGGATAAGCTCAGAGCCCCCGAGCACAGCGCAACTTTTTCCCACCTGGCTCCTGATGCCTTTACTTGGGTGTGCCAACACTTACTAGAGGGCAGGTTTCTTCAGGTTTTCTTTAGGGAAGAGCAGGATAGAGGATAATAAAAAGCCTTCTGCATGGGGAGTTGCATGGAGCACGAACCACATCTGCGTCCTTTGATGTCATAGCCCTAGCACATGGGAATCGGCCTAGTACGTGCAAGGTGCTCAGTACGTATTTGCCAAAAAGCTAATCCCTGACTTGGAGTGGTGACAGAGAGTGCTGATAGGGAAACACCCAAAGAGAGATGCTATCCTCAGAAACATGGAGAAATAATGTCTAAAGGCAGGTACTCAAAATAATTGGTGAATAAATAAATCTGGCAAAGACTCAGAGAAAAGGAATGGAGGAAAATGTTATAGGAATTGGAAAGCTCCTGGGAAAACTTTGATCTCATTCTGATCATTCAGGTTCTTCAGATAAGGTAGATATTCATTCATTCATTCATTCATGAATTCAGCAAATGTGGAGCACAGCGTCAGGCATTGTATCAAGTGTCACAGATTCAGAAATAAAAGATCAATGACTCCTCAAGGAGGAAAATAAGCATAGCAACCGTCATTTAATGTGCTAAGGGCTGTGACAGAAGTATTTTACCTAATGCTATAAAATCACAGACCTAGAGGGTGCTCATCGGGTGGTAGACTGGATGAGAGGTAATGAGGGGTGCAAATAAGGCTGTAATGGGTAATTGGGTGGAGGAGATAAATGAATGGAGGTATCCAGGCAGGGAGAATAGCACGCCCTGACAGAGGTGGGCAGTGGAGTGCTCAGACGCTGGGGAAATGGAAGCATTTTGTACAGTTGGAAATTCAGGCGGTGCGAGGTAAGCTGGCAGAATGAAAGGAACTGGCTAGAAAAGATTCATCGCTCTCCTCAAGTTAGCACTTCTCAAACAGCGTTTACCATGTGTGTCCATCACCCAGCAACCCGGGCAAAACGCAGATCTAGGAAGACTGGGGAAGAGAGGGAGAATGTACATCTCTAATAAGCTCCCAAGTGACACTTGAGGCAGCTGTTCCCCTCACTACACTTCACTATGAGCAGCAGAGTAAAATGACATATTTCACTGAGATGAGTGACATTCTCAGAACTGCATTTCCCCAAGAACTCTGTAGGTCATGGAGAAAGGAATGCAGGGAGACTACACTGGGGTAAAATTGGTAAGAAATTAGGAGCACCAGAACTAAAAAGGCTAGGGAAGAATAGTAAATATTGAATAAATAGGTATAAATTGGTTGATGTTCTATGAAGTCAGTATAAAACATTTTCCCAGAGGAAAAATCGGTTATGAGGACAAATGAAAATAAAAATAAAAACATAAAACCCCCCTAAAAATTTTCCAAAGAAATATGTAGTGCTATTTGAGAAACCTTGACCCTTCCCTTTAACCCCAACAGTGACCAAAAAGGGAGGTCAAATAAAAGACAAACACTATCTCTACAGCTGATGAACACATCAGAGTATATAAAATCAGCCTTCTCAGCCATCCCTTGATACACTGTGTAAGGATACACGCTGTCACCATTGTAACGAATTTCAGGAAATCTCAGGGAGAACAATTATTTCACAGAAAATTCTGGAAAATAACATGGAAGTCCACCAGATCCCTGAACAAAGTGCTTTTTCTTTTACGTATAATTCATAGGTATGCCCAAGTAGAAGCCCCTGTTCCTATGTTTACTACCAAATCCTCTGTCAATTTTAATACACCATTAACTAAAAAGCTCAGAAATTAATTTTAAAAATCATATCAGGGGGTCTACATTATTAAAAAGGCAGTTGGCAAACTTTTTCCTCTTATTCAGGAACCCAAAAATATAATTCCTATTGAGATTTTTTTTTTCCGTCCAAAGAATATAAGAATCGACTTCATGTTTTTTGAACTATGTTGGTTGGTATTCTTTATTCAACAATGTACAGATTCAAAACCCCACATTCCATTTCCCTCTCACTATTTTCCCTCTCAGTCACATAAATCAACAAATCTCCGCAAGAGGTACGGATTGAGAACCTGCAGCCACTGAAAGTGCTGAACGGACATTCATAACTAGCTCAGAGCAGCTTGATTGACATTCAACCAAATAAAGCAAAGTTGTGCAGGTACCTACCTTTCTCTTCTGTAGTTTGCAGGCTCCTGAAACGCAACCCTGTATTGAGGATCTTCCCCAAAACCTCTGAGTGAAGGTGAAACTTAAGAGTGCCCCATTCAATCGCACAACCAGAGAAGGGTGGAGTTTCCCAAGACCAGCCTCCTGACTCAGGGCTTGCAGATCTCCAGACCTCAGGGAGCAGAGGTGAACTGCCTTCTGCTCTCTGCGACAGGAAAAAGCAAGGGGACGAAGTGAGGCTGGAGGTGGGGGCGGAGGCTGAGCGAAGGGAAGTAATATGGGGACTGTAATAAATAAGAGATCCTCTTCACATGACTTCCTGTATTTGGTGCCTCATGCCTCTTTCCAGGGTCCCTAGAGGAAATAAGAAATTTAAACTTGTCCTTTGGCCACTGGAAAGAAGAGAATAAACATGCTGAGAACCATGAAAATGAGAATAAGCAGGGCAACAGGCAGAGAGCTGACAGGCCAGCTAGCTTTACCTTTCCCCAAGTACTTTCTTCCTGAAGTTTCCCCAAGTGTTTAACTCTGCAAAAGTCGAGAATGCCCTCATCCTCTTCCACTGAACTGAAGCATATTCTGGCCATGGTCCAGATGTGGTTTTACAGAGCAGCTGGTGACAAGCAGGTGAGAACAGGCTAGGGAGGTCAGCTGTCCCCTGCCTCGGGTGAGACCCTCTCTGCTCTGGCTATGGAAAGTCTCCACATGCTGCTCCTAATGTTGGAGAAAAAAACCCTGTAGTCCTTGGGCCATCTTTCCCTAGGATTTAAAGAATTACTGGATGGCTACTAGCCATAGATTGATGGAAGTAGGACCCTCTACGTAATTTGTAGGGCTCAGTGTCAGATGAAAATGCAAGACCACTCATTCAAAAACTAAAAATTACAAGATGGCACAAAGGGTATTAAACCGAGTGTGGGGTCCTTCTGAGCACAGGTCTCCATGCAACTGCACAGGGTATACACCCATGAAGCCAGTTATAGGCACAGGAAGAAGGAGGGAAATCCGGGGTGCATTGACTTTAACAGGGTGAGTTTTCAAGAGGCTTAGACGATCTCTGTCTTGCTCTGTGGGTTGTTTATCAGAACACTCAGGCTGCTGCAAAGAGGCAGAGGGGGTGGGATGTGTGTGTGTGCCTGCAGGGGTGTGGGTGTGAGCAGGCACAGACCGTAAATGTGCCAGTAAGTTAAAATCACACCAGTTGTCTCCTGGTCAATCTTTTGGCTTACCTCCAGTCCACTCCCCTCCCAGCAGCCAGGGCAAATCTCTCTAGTGCAGTCTTCATGATTATGGGTTCCACGTTTAGGATCTTCCACTAGCTTAAGGATAAAAGCTAAATGCTTTAACATGACACAGGCTAACCTCCCTACTTCACCTTAGAGAACCTCTCCACTAGAATTTCTGAGCAAATGTTCTTTCTTCATCCCCCTTCTCATTCCCTTCTTCCCCACCTCTCTGCATTTATGGGAATTACTCTAGGAAGAATGTTTCCTGCCCGCCAATACCCAGTCCCTTGAATCTCACATCCTCCAGAAAGTGTTTTCTGATTTCTGGGCTCTTGGGTGTTCTTCCTTAGCAAATCATACTTATCTCTCAACACTCTCAAAACCAGGAAACCTGTCTGCTTGTCCCTCTGCTGGGCTCTCGCTCTGTGAGGTCTTGCACTGGATCTGTTTCAACAGTATATTCCCAGAACCCAAGGCCCAGTAGTGTTTCATTTGTGTAAGTTTGGACTTCATAGAAGGAATATTGTTAATTACAGTTACCTATTAACTATATTTTTGTTAAGAAATTTAGTTATCGGGGCTGGAGCAGTGGCTTGGTGGTTACGGCACTTGCCAAGCATGGGCAAGTACATGGGTTCAAACCCCAGTACCCATGTACACAACTAAGTGTCAGAGCAATGAAAGCCATGTGAAAAACTCAATAAAAATTGATTCTCTCTCTCTCTCTCTTTGTCCTTCTCTCTTTAAAAGAAAAAGGAAGAAATTTAGTTATTATACAATTAAAAATGCATCCAAAGTAACAATATGACATGTATATATTCTTAAATCAGATTTACCCCCCAGAATCCTCCCTATTCTCCCTCCCTTCCCCTCTTCCAGTCGCACCCTCCCCCATCCTTCCCAATACATATCTATGATTGCCCTAGATTATGTGTTGCTACACCTTTGCTAGGTCCAATACATGAGATTGACTGCCTTTCACACTGGCCTGGGTTTAGCTCCAGCCTCCACAGAGAAGTGAAGATATTTGACCCTTGACTCTTTGGGTTTGGCTAACTTCACTTAGCATGATTTCCTCCACTGCCATCCATTTACCTTCAAAGGTTGAAATATCATTGTTTCTAATTGCTGAGTAGAACTCCATGGTGTGTGTGTGTGTGTGTGTGTGTGTGTGTGTGTGTGTGTATGTCTGTGTGTGTGTATACCAGAGATTTTGGATCCATTCATCTTGGGAGGTGCATCGGTGTTGAATCCATAATTTAGCTACTGTAAATTGAGCTGCTATGAACATTGATTTTAGCTGTGTCGCTGTAATGTGCTGATGCTAACTCCTCTGGGAAAATACCCAGAAGAGAGATAACTGGGTTGTATGGAGGATCCAACACTAATTTTTTGAGGACTCTCTACACAGCTTTCCAGAGGGGCTGTACCAGTCTGCAGTTCCACCAATAGTGTGCTAGTGTTCCTATCACTCTGCAACCCCTCCAGCATCTACCTATTAACCTTAGAACAACAACAACAAAAAAAAAAAAAAAAAAAAGGAAAATACAAGTTTGTTGTTAAGGTTTTATAGTTTAAACTCTGGCAGACAAAGTGGAGCAAATTCACTGGGGATGTTGTTTTAATGTTTGCTAAGATGCCACCATTTTGTATTGTGCATTGCTGCCCTCGTATACACCGTGCTATGAGTAGATTATGGCCTTGGTTCAGAAAATACAGCTTTAGCCATGCTCACAAAAGTACTGAAGTTAATAAGGGTGGAGGAAAACGAGAAGTTGTTGGAGGTGAGAAGAGAGGAAGAAAGAAGGGAATGTGAAAAGGAAGAGTGAAAAGGTAAGAGGGAAAGAGGAGGGAGGAACAGAGGTGAAAGAAGGGGAAGTGGGATAAAGGGAGGAGAAGCGGGAAGAAACAGGATGGGCAAAGGTTAGAAAACAGTGAAATAGTGTGGATTGGAGGAACACCAGGATAAAAGGTCTGCATTTCACCTAGAAGCCAGCCAGCCAGCCATGCACCAAAGCAGGCTCAGCACTTCCTGCCAACTCTGCATCTTTCCCAGCTTCCAATGAACCCAAAAGGCAGATGGGGGTCTAGGGACACCTCGCAGTGCTGCTGTTACAACACAGAAATTTGCTTCTGCATTTTCCTTGGACATTATTAAACATTATTAAAGCCACAGCATCATTTGACGTTTCTCAGTTTTGAACACTGAGAATTTCTGAGCATGGGTTCTGATTCCCTCTCATGGATCCCCTGAATCAAGTGGTCACTCTGTGTGTTCATAAAGGCTGTACTTGGCTGAGAAGCTCCCACTGAACCTGCCTAATGGAAGTACCAGCTACCATAACAGAGATCCATGTGCTAACATCTGCAATCAAATATGTGTGGTCCCAAACGAAATAGTTTTGTGAATAAAATTCGGATTTAATACATACATATATGAATAATAAAACAAATATATTTATTAAATCAATTGTTTGAGTTCTCTTCATGAAATCTCAGTTTGGTTTCTAATTGATGGATATTGTTTCCATTGAAATGGAAATGTCAGAAAAAAATAGTGAAAGGCTTTGAAATGGAAACAAATGATTGATTGTCCTGTCAACAGTGTCTAGCAAACACTCTGATGGAAGCTGAATCTAAAGGGGTATGTACCTTTAATTATCTTTATCTATTTTATAATCCTGAAAGATGCAGAAACTAATAGTAATGCAAATGATTATTTTCTATATAAATGCAAATAAATTTTGTTTGAGATATAAACAATTTTCAGTCTGTGTATATTATTATTCCAAACATTACATTTTAGTGCATTACAAGATGTTACCCAGTTTTACATCTATTAGCAAGTTCCTGGTTGTCCATGTATAAATTATAAATGTTTTCTCTTGATATTTGCTTTTGAATGAGTTTTCACATCTTACTGCTCCTTATTAATTCACCAGTTAGATAAAATATGTCTCATGTTTATTTCATGTTTATACAAGAGTTATGATGGATTTCATCTTTTTAAAAGTTATCTGCTGGATGCAGTGACTCCAGCTTGTAATCCTAGCAGTTCAGGAGGCAGAAGCAGAAGGATCGCAAGTTCAAAGCCAGCCTCGGCAACTTAGCAATTCCCTAAGCAACTTAGTGTGAACCTGTCTCAAAATAATAAATAAAAACAGGCTGGGAATATAGCTCAGTGATTAAGCACTTCCGGGCTCAACACTCCCCCCAAAAATATCTTTTGACAGAAGGTGGGTGATATACAATGCTGACAGCAAGTTGTTTCAGGAATTTGCAATGGCAGAATTGTTTTCTTAAATATTTTGACTAATTGTATATATATTCCCTGAGCATGTAAAAATAAAAACAGAATCAACTAAGCATGTTGATAATCAAAGAATGATAAGAGGACAAGATTGCAGAATAGAGAGTCCAGCATTCACCTCCTTTTCCATAAAGGAGAACTAATGTAACACGTGCATAGCTGCATTTTGAGGTTGAGTGACTGTAGCAGAACACTACAGATCCATAAGAGAAGACTCAAATCTTGTAAGATTCAGAGGCCTGGGGCAACAGCAAAGAAAGAGATATAAAGTACCTCATCATCTGCCCTCCTGTCTACATAGCCAAGGGAAAGGAGTTGCTTCTTGGCCAGGGTGAGGGTGAGAGAGAAAGAGTCCCAGCAAACGGTCAGTGCAGATGCTGGCATTCCAGCTTCTGTTAAGTCTCAGTTCACACAGGCTTGCAGTCCACTTAGAAAGTAACCTGAAATCTGCACAGTAGCCCTGCTTTGGATAAGAATCTCACATCATCTCCCAGGGAACCCTGCAGGGTGCTGTAGCCAGGAGCCATCTTGAGAAGGGAGACTGGATGGCTTCACTGCTAATTTTCACCAACATTTAAAGAGCAACTAATGCTAGTTCCTCTGAAACTATTCCATAGAATTTAAAGGAAGGGAACCCTTCCAAGCTCAATCTATAAGGCCAGCATTACCTTGTTATCAAAATCAGACAAAGACATAATATAAACACACACACACACACACACACACACACACACACACATCGACATCTCTGAAGAACATAGATGCAAAGATTCTCAACAAAATACCAGCAAATTGAATTCAAAGCACATCAAAAAACACTGTTCACCATTGATTTCATCCCAGGTATGCAAGACTGGTCCAACATATGCAAATCAATTAATGTAATACATAATATGTACAGAATGAAGGATAAAAATCATACAATCATGTCAATAGATGCAAAAAAAAGTAATCAAATTTAACCTCTCTTCATGATAAAAATCCCTGAACTAATTATTTGAAGAAAGATCCATATCTCAACATACTAAAGGCTATATATGATAAGCCCACAGCCAACATCACACTAAGCAGGGAAAAAGTGAAAGCATTTCCTTTGAGATCAAGAATAAGCCAAAGTTATCCAGTCTCACTACTCTTATAAAATACAGTACTAGAAGTTTTAGCCACAGCAATTAAGCAAGAAAAAGAAACAATAGGCATACAAATATGAAGAAAGAAAGTCAAGTTATTCCTCTTTGAGATAAGATGTGTATATATAAACACACACACACACATACACACACATGTATCCTAAAGACTCCCCCAAAAGGGAGTCATTAAAGCAACAGGATACAAAAATCACCATACAAAAATCAACATCTTTTCTATATACCAATAATGAATTTGCAATCTCATTTATAATAGCTAAAATTAAAAAAAAACCTTAGATTAAACTTAACTAAAGAAGGAAAGACCTCTACAGAACACTGATAAAAGAAATTAAAGAGAGGGTGAGGAGGTTGCAACTCAATGGTAGAGCATGTGCTAAATATATACAAGGTCCTGGGTTCAGTTTCTTGAACACACCACACACACACACACACACAAAGAAGAAAAAGAAGAAGAAATTAAAGAAGACACAAATAGTATGTGAAGACCTCTCATGTTCATGGATTGGAAGGAAGAATTAATATTGTTAAAGTGCCCACGATATTCAAAGCAATAAAGCAATCTCCATCTAAACACCAATTATAATTCTTCACAGAAATAGAAAAAAAAATCCTAAAATTCATACAGAAGTGCAGAAGGCTCTAAATGACCAAAGCAGCGTTGACAGGAAGAACAAATGGAGGCTTCACAAGACATGCACAGAGCCACAGCAGCCCAGACAGCAGGGTGCTGGCACCAAAACAGTGACGTGGACAAATGAACCAAACAGAGATTCAAGAAACAAAACCATGCATTTTCAACCTTTTGGTTTGGTTTGCTTTTTTCACTTTTGAAGTGAATGTTGCCATTAATTCCGTTATTTGGAGAGGGAAAAATGACACCCTTAACAATTCAGCAGGTGAGTTAGGGTTTTTCCTGAGAAGAATGAATCTTGATTTTGGAGCGATCATGGGAAGTATCATCAGCCACGGAAAGTACCAGAACAAGCATGATCTGCTAGGTGATTGAAAATCCCTTACCACACCGTGAAGAGCTTTCAGCAATAGCTAAATAAAAGAGCCTCGTGAATCAAGAGTCAGTTGTGCCAGCTTTGGCTTCTAGAGCATTAGAGGTAAGACTAGCCCTATTTCATTTGCAGTTTTTCTCTTTGCCAATTACTGACATCACTTTTGCCATTGAAAATAGGGCGCTGAAAGGATTAAGGAGCCTCCAACTGTCGTTATTTCATTGTGAGAAGAAAGACATGTGCAGACCATAATATCAGACCTATTGATGAGGGAACATATATGTGAAACCCTAGCGGGCTTGTTGTTGAATAAAAGAAATGCTCACTTAAGTACAACAAAAAACCATGGTCATGTGCTTCTATTAAAAATAGAGGATTTCTGGTCAAAAATGATTTTGAAAAGTGCTCAAGGAGGGCTGGGGCAGTGGCTCAGTGGTTACAGCACTTGTCCAGCATGTACAAGTGCACAGATTCAAATCCCAAGCACCCATGGATACAAATAAGTGTCAAAGCAATGAAAGCCATGTGGAAACTCCAGTAAAAAATGATTCTATCTCTCTCTCTCTCTCTCATTGTCCTTCTCTCTTAATAAAAAAAAAGTGCTCAAGAGGATTTGGGTTGGGTGTAGTGGTGCACATCTGTAATCCCAGCAACTTAGACTGCTGAGTCAGGAGGATCTCAAGTTTGAAGCCAGCCTCAGCAATTAGTAAGACCCTGTCTCAAATTCTTTTTTTAAAAAAATTCTTTTTAAAGGGCTGGGATGTAACTTGATGCCAAAGTACCTTTGGTTCAATCCCCAGTACAAAAAAAAAGTTGGGAAAAATTAAGAAATACATACATCTGAACATCCATAAAGCTGAATGCTTTAGAGTACTAGGAATTCTCAAACACTGCTGAGTATTTGCAGATGGGCAATTAATAACTCTCACACACTACCAATTACTACAGTATAATTTGGATCCAAGATAACTTGAATCCAGGATAGCTGAAAATTCTGGCCACCACATATGTTCCAGAGAGTCTTGCCTACGTATACACAAGGGTGTTCAATTGCAAAGCTCTTTATAATCATTAGACACCAAAGAAACACACACAAACACACACACACACACACACACACACACACACACACAAATGTGCATGCACTTGTGCAGGAAATAGATAAAAAATTGTATTATCACCAGAATAATGAGTTAGGTTTATATGTATCAACGTTGATAAATAATTACAAGTGAATTTAAAAAAAAATAGAGAAAAAAGCGAAAATGTCAGTTGCTGGAAAATTCATATACAATGATATATGATTAAAAAATGTAAACTGAAGGTCAGGGGGAGGAACACAGGGCATAGGACTAAGCTAATTCATGTCTTTAAAGTAAAACAAGAACCCAAAATGAAAAATATCAATATTTAATTCTATATGGAAGGTAATGCAGAGAGGCTTGTTTTTTCTAAGTTTATCTTTAAAAAAAATAGTAAAATTACTAAAATATTTTTTTAGCTAGACTCATTTTGAGTCATATATTAAGTACATTCTTTTCTCATCCTCTACCTCCAATTGAGGCAGAGGAAACATTATTAGAAAAAGAAATGTAGGAAAGGCCATAATTATCTTCAGTCCCTGAGGAAACAGCAGCACTATCCCTGGCTCCATCTCCGATTCGCTTATTTCTTCCAAATGAAATGAAACCTGCATCCTCGGAGTCCCCTTGAGGTACAGTATCTCCCACCATGCCATAAACTTTAGAGGTCCGGTATCTGCAGGGCTGGTTGTTGCCTGTACTGTCAGGTCAGTGTCTTCTTCTCCCTTTAACACATTTCACAAGGGATTGTATAAAACCATGATGACAAAAGTCACATGAAAAACTGAATAAAATTAATTCCCTCTCTCTCTCTCTCACTGTCCCTCTCTGTTTAAAAACATGTATATGTCTTTGGAAGTACAAAAAAAGGAATTATAGCATTTGGATGATGTAGATAGGAACTTGGTTGTAACAACTAAATTTAGGCATTGTGCATCAGAATGTTTATTTTATTTGGTTGGTTGGTTTGACTAATGGAGTTTTAGCAACAAGCCAGTGTGATTTGAAAATACGCTGAATTTTTCTTCTTCTATTCTCTCTCTCAATTTTTCTTTGTGATGGAAAAGAAGAGAAATCTGTGGCTTTAGGAGAAATGCTAAATTTCTCTAACCTCTGACTTCGATATTAGGCGAGGGATGGTCGTTGTCTGGGACTCAGGCTGAGTTTGGCATTCGACATCCCAGGTGCAGAAGTGAATGAGTGAACAGAGACCATGTCCCTTTAAAGATGTGACTGAGGAAAATCACCCACCACCCTGGAGACAGGGCTGTGAGGATGTGGAAGCCGCTGGTGAGGCAGGCCTTCCTCAGTCTGCAGGATAGATGCTCCCAGCTCTGCTCCATCTGCATGCACACTGCAGAGGGCTGGAAGCCTCCTCCTTCTCAGGACGCTCTGCCTCCAGATGCCATCTCCCTGGCTCTCTGGATCTGGTCACCACGCCTGCCCATCCCCACTGCTAGGTACAAATTCTTTCCTCTCCCCGTCAGTCACTTCTCCATTCCTCTCACCCCTTGCTCACACTTTCACCCTTCGCTCTATCACCATTCCCTATCATTTCTGCACCCTTGCTTTCAATACCCTGGCCTTTCACTTCCTCCATCTCCTCAATGACAATGGCATTCATCCCATGTGCATGTCATTTTTTAGCCAATTGTCATATGTTTTGTCACAGTGTCACCATCAAATAAGATGATGAAGTTTGAATTGGGAAGGGAGTGGGAATAACTTCTTCTAATCCCTTTCTCACTTCCATGGGACTCTGGCTTCCCTGAGGCCCCAGTCATCCTTCCATACCTCCTCCTAATCTTCCAACTCCTTCAGGCCACTCCTGCTTTCCCACTAGCCCAGATGCTGCAGATAAATGTTGAAACACTCTTTGCCAATTTTACATCACATCTCTCTTTCCTGACATTCCACTGTGCTCCCAACACACGCTGGTCCTGCAGGAACCATCAGGCCATCTCTGCTCTTTCTCAGACCCATGGGCAAGGTCAGAAAGGGTATTGAAGAGGTTACAAAAGGTCACTGAAGAACAATCTATGGCCTGGTTCTCATAGTTGGTTGGCACAGATTTCCAGGGCTCAGCAGCTTAGTTCTTGAGCTCTGATCACCAACCCCCTCTGCAATGATCCTTAATCCCTTTGCCTAAAATTGTGTTCATAACTCTTATTCCAAAAATTTCAACATTAAGTCTTTCTTGACTCCTCCTACCCTTGGATCACCATCTGTCTTTTCCCTTCCATTTGCCTTCAAAGTTCTCAAAAACTCAATTCATGAACATTCATTCTCTTCCTCCTCTCTCTGAAGGTCTGATAGTCTGTCTCCCTAAACACACTCTCTTTTAAATCCCCAATGACTTTGAGAAAACAGGAGCTTTTTTTTTTCTTTCATTTTTCATCTTGAAGCTTTTAACATGCGAAGCAAATCTTATTTGAAGCTCTTTCCTCATCTTAGCATCTATGCCACTGGATTCTCTACCCTCTACCCACTTTCTCCCTCCCCATGTTGCACTTCTTCATTTTTTAAATGAGAACATTTCCCAAACAACGTCCTCTGTCCTGGTTTTGAATCCTTCAATCATCTATCTAACCAGGGTCAAACGGGGGTGTGCTAATCAGCTTTAATTCCATCTTCATTTTCCCAGCCCCACATCCTTTCCCTGGGCTTGAGTCAGTTTCTAGGACTTGCTAATCCTCTCTTTCATGTATCTTTCCCAAATGTCTCAGTATTTATACACCCACTGTTATCGCTCCATGCCTTCATTTTTCTCTTCCTTCCTGAACTACTCGAAAATTATCTTCAGCTTTTCCTGTCCCTGCGTGCCCATCCTCCCCACCATCAAACACTCTGTTTTCAGGTTCATGTCTATCAAAGCACCACTATGATTTTGATACCCTCTCCTTGCAAATCTTCCCATCATGCTTGTGCTGCGAATGCACTCTGCCTAGCAAGAGAGAAAGAATCTGTTTTATTTATTCTTTCATCTGGCTTTTGTTTCTCTGACATTTAGTTGTGTATGTGGAGCGAGGGTTTGAACTTGGGTCCTCATGCACGCTAGGCAAGCACTCTACCCCTGAGCCACTGCTCCAACCCCTAGATTGTCATTTAAAGCCATCTCAGTTTATGCCTAGTCTAAATTTCCAATGTTTCTGTTCTTCTAAACCTAGCCTTAGCTCTAATCTCCTTCTCTCCCTCCAGCTAAGCCTTTCTTCTTCTGCAAGAAGATGGCTTTCCAACTGCCATCAGGCATCAAAGTCTTAAATAGTCACAGCACAAAGTTCGTTTCCTCTGCAAACCCTTTTCCAGTAAATGAGGCTGGTAGAATCTCTTCCCTCACTAAAAAGCTGCAGTACATATTATCACTTTGGTAGCCTTTCCCTGTCTTATGTATATTATCCCTCTATGACTTAATAACCTAGCTATTTAAATTATAAAAATAACACTAAAAATTCGCCAAATACTTACTGCATGTCAAGAGTTTGACATAGATCAGTTTATTGATTTCTCCCAACAAATAACTCTTTTGTGGACTTTTCATTAGTACAGAAAAAGGAATGGCTGGAGTTCCCATCTCATGTACTGTGGGTAACACCAGAGCCCAGTCCTCCCACCTTCCATTCCTCTGGGATTTGCCAACAGGCAGCCAAGAGAGAGTGGCATTCTCCGAGCCATCCTCAGTGGGGCCACCAAACCAACACAGGATGACTCTCCAGCTGAACCCTACATCCTCCATTTCCCCAAAGCTCCATTAGCAAAGGTTGTTGAGCAAAACAGATTTACTGAAGGTCAGAGAAAAGAAAGAAGGATAGTTACATCCCAGCCCAGAAAACCACTTAAGTGAGTCATTGACAGTCACTGTCCTGAAAACCTTCTGCCTCAACTCCATAGGGAAATTTCCAGGTCAGTGCTCAGAAACCTCCATCTGCATAATGTTTCCTGGGCGTCTCTTCCTTTGCAGAGCCTTCTGACTTCTCCCTCCTCCCTCTCTTTTAGGTCCCAATCCCTCACCACTCTCAATTAAGTTTTCTCTCTTTATGATGCAAAGCAGTTCAGCTCTCTTCTTGTTTTTATTACCACTCATGCAAATGACCAGAGAACTGTACATTTTACCTCCAATGACTGAATTACGTATCTTCTACAATAAGCATCTATCTTTATGCTACTTTCTTAAGAAGCTGTAATAATTTCATCAATTTATATAGCAAAATCTTATTTTTCCAGAGCTTGTACACATCTTAACTTTCTAGTATATGTGTGTCTTATCATTCATAATAGATTGTAGGTATCATCACTGCATCCTAACCAGCCTTGTATCACTATTTATCCCCAAAATTTGTTGTATAAGTTTATTATTGAGAGAGAGGTTGATAAAAGGCACGAAGACAATAAGCATTTGGGACAGATAACAAGCAGGGAGGACTGATTTCTATCAATGCTTGGGAAAATATAGGAGGCTTAATTTTTCATAGTAGCAGATGTCCCAATGCTGGGAGATAGGCACGGAAGTGACACTTGTCAAGGTCTTAAAGAGCTGTGCTGTTTCAGCTAGGCACAGTGGCGCATGCATATAATCCCAGCTGCTCAGGAGGCTGAGCCAGGAGGGTCACAAATTTAAAGCCGCGCTCAGCAGCCAAGTGAGACTCTGTCTCAAAATAAATAAATAAATAAATAAATAAATAAATAAAACTGTCCCGTGTTCAAAATGTCCTGCTTCTTTTTTTGAAATATGGACTATCTTAGGAAACAATGTGGAGTATTTTCCCCTTAGCCCCTTTTTTAATGGAATGAGACGTGTAGGCCAAATAAGCTGTCTTCATGATCTCTGCCCCCGGGTTGAACCCACTTCCTCTGGTTTATCACTGTTGAAATGGTCCAAAAGCTGATGTTTCAGTCCATTCCCGGGGGATGACTTCCACTCTCTCTGCCTCAGTGAATCATCCTTTCTTCTCATAGAAACAGTACTTTTCCCAGCTATTAATTCTTCAGATCAGCAGTAATTTATAAAAATTCGATCTTTATTTCTCTCCAAGAATCACAAAGACTCTAACTCATTTAAGATATCCTTGTTCCCCATCATCCCTAGCAAACTTAGAAAGAAAATATGCCACCACCATCAAAGATTTGAATTCTGTTCCAGGTTTTGTGCCAGCATTAGAAACGAATAGGGCTTATCCCGGGACCAAGCAGCTCTCGGTCTCTGCAATTAAATAATTACAGCAGAATTTAAATTTGAAAACACTGTAACCCTAGGATATTGGCCTGATTGAGATTTTATATACAACTTTCATGGCATTTGGAATGGATTACTATCTATTATTATTATCTTGATTGTTTTCCCTGTATTTCCTCATCTGATAGAAATCAGGACAAGGCAGTTTGGAAATCAAAGAAATTTCTAGTCAAAAGAGTCATTTATTTGGGAATGAAAAACTTAATTTTTAATAAAAACAAAATTCCTAAAATAACATCAATAATAATGAGTGCCATGTTTTGAGGACCATATAACTATGCTAGGTCCCATTCCAGACAAATGCTAGGTTAAGTGATGTTATTTCACACAATTCTGATAACAATTCTGAAGATTTCTGCCTTAGAAGGAATTTAAAACTCAGAGATTGTATACCATGGTCTCTTAGCTATGTTTAAGAATGTATAGATTGACTTTTTGCCTCTCATAATAAATATTGAATACATAAATGAAGGAAAGAATGACTGAACACACGAGCCAGGGAGTTTCTGAAACACTCCATATTGCCTATTTAATTTTCCATTTGCAAAGAAAAGTAAGCCCAGAAAGTGATTATAATCTTAGTGATAAAACTAGGTAAAATAAAAAAATTTAAATAAATAGATATTTATATTGAAGTCTGACATTTAACAGTCTCCAGTCTGCGTGGAAGAGAGAGATGAACGATTTTGGAAGATAATTGTAGCTGTTTTGAATTTGACCCTAATTTCACTCAAAAACGCTTGCCTTTACATTTCTTGACACTAGTGTGTCTCCTCACTGCTTTTTTTTTTAACCACCTAGACAAGTTTCCGTCCAGCTGTATAGAACAAAATGAAACATATCTAATTGCAGGTGGCAAAATTCAAGGCAGTGATGCTGCTTAGTTTGCATCTTTTGATCTGTCAGTCATAATTAGAGACTCTGGATCAAATCCTGGTAGAAACAAAAGTCCCAGATGCTGTGTTCACAGACACTCTGTAATATTGATCTTTATTGGTATGATAATTTAAAGGTATGAAAATTAATAACATTAATTAGTAAAAAAATTGCTGTGACTTTAAAAATCCATATATAAACCCAGAAAATAAATACATTAAAAGTTTTTTCTAAAAGTATTTTTAAACTCCAGTGATGCCATTTGAAAGAAAATATATTATTTTGACTGAAAAATAAGTGTAATTTCCTTTAAACTATCAAAAATTAGACTAATGGTGGTTAAGATGTATATGGAATTGGAGGAAAAATTAGTTTATTAATATAACACTATATCCTTATCCAGCCGTATCCTGCTGTCTGTAATCTCTTCACCACTCCATTCTCAGGAAGTCCACAGAGAGCCAAGACTCAAGGCAGAGGCATTGCTCTATTAGGAGACAGGTGCAGATTTATGGCCTGATTAAAAAATAAAATAAAAATCAGAAATTAACCAGAAATCTTGAAGGTATAAATGAGGGAAAGCAGGCCCCAGACCATGAAGCATTCAGGAACAGAATGCCTGAGGAGTACAGAGATAGGTGAACTGTTGGTGGCCTGGCAAAGTCCCCACACCAGAGAGAGTAACAACATGGCCCCTTTGCCCTATGGTCCCTTTTACCCCTCTTTCCATGCGAGGTCACAAGATATCATCTTGGAAGTGGAAATCAGGTCCTTACCTATCAAATTTTTCAGCATTTTGGTCTTAACTTAGCAGCCTCTAGAACTGTGACAACTAAATTTCTACTACTTATAAATTAGTTGGCATCAGGTATTTTGTTAGAGCAGCATGGGTGGACTAAGATAATAGGCAAGGACCACAAGGCAGACTGTCAAGAATTGTAGGCTGACTCCTGGCACACCCTGGAGCTGCAGTCCACAGGCAAAAGCTCTCCCTCGGGCAACCTCATTTCTGCTCTAAGGGTCTGTCAAATGATATCATCAGGTCCTCTCAGATTACCTAGGATTATCTTCTGTACTTAAAATCAACTGGTAGATGTAAATAACGTCTATGAGACACTTTCATGAAAACACCAAAATTAATATTCAATTGAATAACTGCAAACTGTAGTTTGATGTATAAAACTGACCATGACAGTAACCAACTGTTAAAGTATGTTACAGTTATGCACTTATGACCCCAGTGATGACAATATGGTAGGCTAATATCAAGTATGTGTTAGGCAATGGTTAACTAAATGACTAATAAATCAGGAAAATATCAAAGTGGTTTATAGTGATTATTAATTGATCATTTCTGGTGTTCCATTGATGAGCTTGTGAAGTTTAGATGATTAAAAGGATTTTTTGTCATTTTATTTCTTCTTTTTTATTGAGTTGAGTAGTTTTAAAATCATATATGTGTATTAAGTAACAATATGCTATGCATTTGATTATAAACCGTAGTTACACCCACAATGCCCACACCCCAGTCTCTTGAGTCTTCCATATTATTCCCCTAATAAATATAATTGACTATATATGTGCATACATACGTACATACGTACATGCATATATAATTGTGAAATTTAGAGAATTAAATGATTGCATACATAATATTTTACTTCTCAGAGGGGTAAAAAGTGTGCTATATTGTTAGTTGTCTCCCTAGATCCCTCCTCTCTTTCCTCCCTCTCCCTTCCCCCTCCCCCATATATTTCTATGGTTCTCCTAATGTTGCTATGCCCTTGGTGGGTCCAATATATGAGTTTGACTATCTTTCACACAAGCCTATGTTAGCTTCAGCCTCGACAAATGAGTGAAAACATTTGACTCTTGACTCCCTGGATTTGGGTTTGACTTACTTCACTTAGCTTGATTTATTCCATTGCCATTCATTTACCTTCAAAGGCTGCAATATCCTTGTTTCTAATAGCAGATGCTATTAGAGTAACAGAGTAGAACTCCATTGTATATGTGTGTGTGTGTGTGTGTGTGTGTGTGTGTGTGTATCTCACAGCTTTTGGATCCATTCATCCAGTGAGGGGCATTTGGGTTGATTCTATAATTTAGCTATTGTAAATTGAGCTGTTATGAACATTGATTTTGCTATGTCACTGTAATGCGCTGATTCCAACTCCTCTGGGAAAATACCCAGAAGAAGGATAGCTGATTTGTATGGTGGACCCATCCCCAATTTTTTGAGAAATCTCCGCACCACTTTCCAGGGGGGCTGTACCAGCCTGCAGTCTCACCAACAGTGTGCTAATGTTCCTATCTCCCCACAACTCCTCCAGCATCTGTTACTGCTGTATTCTTCATCATTGCTTCATAGAGTGAGGTGATATCTTTAAGTAGTTTTGATTTGTATTTCTCTAATTACTAGTGATTTAGAACACTTTCATGTATTCATTGGCTTGCTCAATATCTTGTGTTGAGAAGTTTCTGTTTAGCTCTCTGACCCATTTATTGATTGGATTGTTAGTGTTTTTGATATGAAGTTTCTTAAGTACTTTGTAAACTTTGGATATTAGTCCACTGTTAGAGGAATCACAGGCCATGATTATCTCCCATTCTGTAGGTTGTCTCTTGACAATTTTGACCAGTTCCTTGGCTGAGAAGAAGCTTTTTAATTTAGTGGCATCCCACTCATTGATTTTTTACTTTAATTCTTTTGCTTTTGGAGTCTTGTTGAGAAAGTCTGCCTAGTCCCAAATGTTGGATTGTTGTTCCTAATTATTCTTCTACCAATTGTATGGTAGCTGGTTAATTTCTAGTTCCTGTATCCATTTTGATTTGACTTTTGTGCAGTGTGAGAGATAAGGATCTAATTTCAACTTCTTGCAAATGTCTGTCCAGTTTGACCAGCACCATTTGTTGAATAGGCTGTCATTCCTCTGTGTAATATATTGACACACTTTTGTCAAAGATCAGATGTTTAAAGATTTGTGGGTTTGTCTCATAGTCTTCTATTCTATTTCATTGGTCTTCATTCCTATTTTGATACCAGTACCATGCTGTTTTTGTTAATTCTACTCTATACTTTTAGATCTGATATTGTGAATCCACCTGTTTCATCTTTCTTGCTTAGGAATATTTGGCTATTCTGGGTTTCTTGTTGTTCCAAGTGAATTTGAGAATTGCTTTTTCTGTATCTGTAAAGAATGACATTGGCATCTTGATGGGGACAGCATTGAATCTGTATAGCACTTTTGGCAGAATGGCCATTTTATTTATATTGATTCTGCCTACCCAAGAGCATGAAATGTCTTTCCATCTTCTTGGGTCTTCAATGTTTGATAATTTCCATTGCAGAAGTTTTTTATTTCCCTTTTAGATTAATTCCCAATTATTTTATTCTTTTAGAGGATATTGTGAATGGGATCAATTTCCTGATTTCTTCTTCTGCCCTACTATTTTGGCATATAGGAAAGGTATTGATTTATGGGTATTAATCTTGTAGCCTGCTACTTTGCTAAATCTGCTTATAAGCTCAAGCTGTTTTCTGGTAGAGTTTTTTTGGATCTTCCATATATAGGATCATGTCATCAACAAAAAGAAATAGTTTAATTTCCTCTCTTCCTATTCTTATCCTTTGATTTCCTTCTCTTGCCTGATTGCTCCAGCTAGGGTTTCAAGGATATATTGAATAAAAGTGGTGAGATCAGGCAGGCTTGTCTTGTTCCCAAGTTTAGTGGAAATGCTTTCAGCTTTTCTCCATTTAGTATTATACTAGCTGAGGGTTTGGCATAATATGGCCTTTACGTAGTTAAGATAAGATCCTATGATCCCTATCTTCTCTAGAGTTCTGAGCATAAATGGGTGCTGGATTTTATCTAAGAATTTTTGTGCATCAATTGAGATGGTCATAGGATTTTTATCCTAATTCTGTCAAAGTGATAAATCACATTTATTGATTTAGGTATGTTGAACCAGCCTTGCATCTCTGGAATGAAGCGTACTTGATCATGATGAATTATCTTCTTGATGTGTTTTGATGGTGGTTTGCTAGAACTTTGTTAAGGATTTTTGCATCAATGTTCAAAATGGATATTGGTCTGTAATTTTCTTTTTTTAATGTGTCTTTGTTGGGCTTTGATATCAGAGTTATGGTTGCATTACAAAAAGTTTTTGGGAGAGTTCCCTTCTTTTCAATTTCTTGAAATAGCTTAATAAGGAGAAGTTTAGTATAACTAAGAAGGGAATCCATCTGATCCTGGGCTTTTCTCCTTTGGAAGGCTTTCAACTGCTATATGGATTTCAGTGCCTGTTATTGGGCTGTTTACTATTTCAATATCATCCTGAGTCAATTTGGGAATGTTGTATGTGTCTAGAAATCTGTCCATGTCTTCCAGGTTATCTAATTTAGAGGAGTATAGTTTTTCAAAAAAATTCTAATAATCCATTTGATTTCTGTAGGGTCAGTGGTGATCTCTCCCTTTTTGTTGAAGTTTTTGTTGATTTGCTTCATTTCTCTCCTTTTTATAGTGGTATTAGGTAGGGGTCCATCAATTTTATTTATTTTTTCAAAGAACCAGCTTCATGTTTCGTTTATTCTTTTTTCTCAATTTCATTGATTTCAGCTCTGATCTTGATTATTTCCTGTCATCTGCTTGGTTTGGGCTTAGATTGTTTTTGCTTTTGTAGGGATTTGAGATGCAGTATATGCTTTTTTGAGATCTTTCCTGGTTTTTATTGTAGGAACTTAACGTTATAAATTTTCCCTTTAAGAATGTTTTCATGGTTTCCCAAAAGTTTTGATATGTTGTGTCTTCATTCTCATTCTTTTCCATGAATTTCTTGATTTCTGCTCTCATGTCTTCTTGGATCCATTCTTCATTCAATAGGGTATTTCACATGTATGTGTGTTTGTGTTATTGTTTTTGCTGTTAATTGCTAGGGTCCTGGCATCATGGTCTGATAGGATACATGGAATGACATGTATTTTTTATATTTGCTGAGATTTCCTTTGTGAACTAGAATATGGTCTATTTTGGAGAAGGATCCATGCACTGCTGAGAAGCAGGTATAGTCAGCTAATTTGGGGTGGTGTGTTCTATAGATTTCTGTTAAGACCATTTGATTTATGGAGTTTTTTAGACTGGTAATCTCTTTATTGCTCATTTTCTTTGATGATCAGTTGGTGGTAGAGGAGTATTAAATTCTCCCAGTATTATTGTATTGAGGTCCACAAGTGGTTTTATGTCATGGAGTAATTTGTCCACATGTTAGGGAGCATTAATGTTTGGAGAGTGTATATTTACTATGGTTATATCTTCCTGTTATATTGTTCCCTTTACTAGGATGTAGTGGCCTTCTTTATCTCTTCTGATAATTTATATTTGAAACCTATTTGGTCAGATATAAGTTTTGCAACACCATCTTACTTTCTTGGGCCATACTGCTGGTAGTTTTTTTTCCCATCCTTTCACCCTCAATTTGTGGATATCATTGGCTGTAAGGTGGGTCTCCTGTAAGAAGCATATTGTTAGATTTCGTTTTCCAATCCAATCCACTAATCTGTGTCTTTGATTGGTGCATTGAGACCATTCACATTCAGTGTTAGGATAGTTAGGTGGTTGTGGTTCACATCCATGGTGATTTATTAGTGAGTTCTGTGCTTTCTTGGTTGTCTTTTGATAGTGTGCACTTTATTGAATTTCCGCTGTTTGTGGGTTTGGAGGAATGTTTGCTTGTTCTTCTATCTGGAGTTTATCTTTGGGGATTCTTTGTAATTCTGGCTTTCTGTTCATGAATGTTGCAAGTTTGATTTTACCATGAAATATTCTTACTTCCCTATCAAATTTGAAAGTGAGTTTTGCTGGGTATAGTATTCTTGGCAGCATGTTGTGGTCATTAAGACATTGAAAGATTTTCTTCCATGATCTTCTTGCTTCTACAATCTGAGCTGAAAAGTCAGATGTGATCCTTATTGGTTTGCTTATGAATGTGATTTGGTATTTCTCTCTTGCTGCTTTTAATATTCTTCCTTTGATACGGTTATTACACATCTTAAATATGATGTGTCTTGGTGAACTTCTCATCTGATTAGGCCTATTGGGAGTCTTGTATGCTTCCTGGATGAGCATTTCAGACCCTATTTTGATATAATAATTTTTTTTCTTTATTTCTTTGAGATTATTCTTTTTATTATTAAGAGTTGAGTAGTTTTGCAATCACAAATGTGTATAAAGTAACAATATGCTATGCATTTGATTGTAAACCATGGTTACTACCCCACATTACCCACACTCCAGTCTCTTGATTCTTCTATATTATGCTCCTAACCAATATAATTGACTATATATATAAATGATTGTGAATTTTAGAGAATTATATGATTTCATACATAATATTTGACTTCTTTGGGGGGTCTAAAGCATATGCTACATTGTTGGTTGTTTCCCTAATGTTCTTTACACCTTTCGCTTGTGTTTTGATTTCTTTCTGTATCCCAATTACTCTTAAATTGTTTCTTCTGATTTTATCCCAGACACTTTGGAAATTGTGTTCATATTCAGTGAGTATCCTTCTCCTTTGTCACCTGTGCCCTCCAGTTTACTCATCCTATTTTCATTGTCCAAAGTTCTTTCTCCCAGAGCTAAGGTTCTGTTTTCTATACAGGTTAGTCTATTATTAAATTCTTCCATCATTATTCTGATTTGATTGACAGAAGATTTCAGCTCTGTTACTTCCTTTTTCGGTAAGTCTATTTCTTTTTCTTTTCTTTTAAGAAGTGAAAAGAGACAGTGAAGGAGAGAGAGAGAAAAAAATAATTTTATTTAGTTTTTCATGTGGCTTTTGTTGCTCTGAGACTTCATTGTGTATTTGGTGCTGGGGTTTGAACTCACATACTCATGCATGCTGGGCAATGCAGTAACCACTGAGCCACTGCTCCAGCCCAAATAAGTCTACTT
>PVKS010004463.1:82466-93098 GCA_004027875.1 Aplodontia rufa | reverse complement strand
GAGAGGGAGAGGGAGAGGGAGAGAGAGAGAGAGAGAGGGAGAGGGAGAAGAGAAGGAGAAGAGAGAAGAGAAGGGGTGGGGTCAGAGAAGACACATTCTTCCAGGGCACACCCCTAGTGACCCACCTCCTCTAGCCATGCCCCACCTGCCCAAAGTCACCACCTAGTCATTCAAACTAGGATGGACCGATAAGGTCACAGCTCTTATAATCTAATCAATCATTTTACCTCTGAGCATTCTTGCATTAACAGAGGAGTTTTGGGGACACAGCTCACATCCAAACCATAACAGTAATCATTTCACCTCTAAACATTCCTATATTGTCTAACAGGAGCTTTAAGAGGGACACTTCCTATCTAACCCATAATGCTGCCTAAGATGAGAATTCCTAAGGAATGGTTTGACAGAGTAGGGAGAAGTCAGTCCTGAAAGTGAAGGGATAGGAAGATTCCTGAGCAAACACCTGGACTGTTGTCCACAGCTGACTTTTACAGCCGCATCTTAGGAAGACATGGCAGGGGTTATTGTCTGCAATGAAAAGGGTCAGGGTTGGGAAGACACCAGAAAGAAAGGGCAGATGATGAAAAATAGGGGGTGTCAGGGGTGGTGGTCAAGATAATTCCACCACCATCACCACTGCTATCATCAAAACAGGAGTTCATATCCATGTGTGTGTATATAGCACACTATTTTGCTAAAAATAGTTATTAAAAGGTTGATATTTTAAAAATGCCCCTTTTTCATTATCTCTTTTTATAGATGAGGAAGTTTAAGGCAGAGAGGCTGAGCCGCTGTTCCAAGTCATATAACCAGTAGGTAGAAGGCTGGCATTCACACTTAGGCTGCAGGGTCTGCTAACCAAAGTCCAGGTTCGTAGAAAACCAAAGGAGCTCCTGAGGTACTGAGTAGTACACAGATGTCCACTGGAAAGGAAGTCTTAAGAAGCAGACCCCCAAATGGCTCAACCAAGTCTTGTTCTGTTGAACTTTTGTTTCAATGACATACATAAAGAAACTAAAAGATTGCTTCTAAAATCAGGATGACAGGGAATTTGGAGGAATAGCTAAGATATTTTTGATGACAGAATGAGGATTTAAAAATATCTCAATAGACTGCAATGAGGAGTTAAAAATAACAGAGCATTTAATGGGTAAATGTGAGATCTTAAATTAATGTTAAAAAAACCATAGCAAATACAAAAGACAATGTAATTTCAACCAGTGTTTCCTCCTAACATTCCCATACCGTCTGAAGTCTTACAAATTCTCACCTCTTTAATGACTCTTGAGTTGTCTGCTTCCCCTCCATTTTCCCTCCCTTCCTCCTAATGCAGGGACTTAATATCTTTTCTCCCTCTTGTTTTTCCAGTCCACCTTACAAAATTCTCCCTAGAGCACAGGTCTGCACCTGGTATTCTGCTTACACACCTTGAGTGGCTCTCTGCTACCTAATTTTAAAAGGCCAAGCTCCTGGAGCTTGACATTCAAGATGTACTTTGACTGCAGTGTTCCTTTCAAAATCCAAACATTCACTCATTTGTTCTTCTTTCCCCACACTGCCCCAACTTCCTTGACATTGCTCTGCTTCCTTCCTGCACTTTCCCAAGACTTGTTCTCTAAATCCTCCTCCTTTCCCACAAAGCCTAGTTCATATTCTTCCCTTATGAATTTCTTCCTCTTGAAATATGGCACCTTTACCTACCTTGCTATGTTTTCTGTCATAAATTAGTGCTACAGAGATTATATATAAAATCATAATATATTTCTTTGTCCCATATTTCCCTTTCTATCCTTCACCTAGAATATAAGCTCACTAAAGGCAGAATCTGTAACTGGTTAACGTTTTTCTACTCACACATATATACAGTATGTTGGTGGATATTCAGTAAATACCTAAGAAAAGCTCACACTCATGCAATGATATGCTGCTCTTGCCACGGCCCAAAGTCATGGAGCCACCTGACCTTGGACTGGAATCAGAACTGTGAACCAAAATAAATCCTTTTCTCTATATAAGCTACTTGCCTCAAGTATCGTTATAGCAACATAAAGCAGACTGATACACAAAGCTTCTACTCACTTTATATACTGAGAGGCAGGATCAAAACCTACCAGGGAAAAGAGAACCTGTTATGAATCAGGTGCAAAGCACCAAGAACTTAACATTTTTCTGTCAAAATATTATGAATAATAATACTATAAAAGTGATGGTCAGTGGGATTTAGATACTAGAGTCAACTCTACCTTATTTCTCAGGTTATGTAACATCTTCGTTATAATTAACACTCATCAACATTCTTATTTGTGAGAAATTACTGGATGCTCTTAATCTGATAGAAGAGAAAAAGGGCACACCCTGGTTTTTAAAAAGTTCTAAATTTAACGGAAGCTCAACATAAACAAAAAGTAAAATTAAAACGCAATACTTTAAAAATGTGATTATTTAAAAACATTTTTCACCATTTAATTTTTAAGTTTTAATATTTATATTATTAAATTCTCATTTGGTAGATAAGACATTGGTACAGCTTTGGAATTTGGTTTTGTGCAACTGAAAATGCAACATGTGTGGCCCAGAAATTCCAATCTCAGGCAGATATCCTAGGTCAGTGTCTTTCACAATTGTTATTTGTGTATCTCTTAAAGTAATGTCGAAAAACTATATTCACCTTCCCACATTTTAAAGTTGATATTTAATTGTTTTCAGTAAGAGTTTAAATAGTTGCAAAAGACATGATTTTTTGGCATATGAAAATACTTTTTTATTTGTCAAGTAAAAATTTAAAAATCCACCCAGTGGAATCTCAGAACCATAAGGATTTTATATTCCCCCTTATATATTTAAAATATGTATGAAAGGGGCTGGAGCAGTGGCTCAGCAGTTACAGCGCTTGCCTGGCATACACGAGGATGTGGGTTCGAACCACGTACACAATGAACCGTCAGAGCGACAAAACCACATGAAAAACTAAATAAAATGGATTCTCTCTTTCTCTCTCTTGAAAAATCTCTTTAACAGTTGGATATATTTTCCTTTTCCTTTTTCTCTTTGAATATTATTTCTATTTTATTTTCTCACTGAATTTTATCCCAATGGAATATATTTTATGCTTGAAAGTACTTTATTATTCTTTAGGAATTTCTGCAAAAAAATCTGTATGAATTCAAATCTAAAAAATATAAATCTAAGTTTTCGGTTATCAAAATAATAAACTTTACCCCTATTGTCTGAATTACCATAACAATTAATTAGTACATAGTCTATTATAAGTTATTAAGTAAATGGATAATTTAACCTAAATATAATTTTTGAAGAATAAGCGTTGAACACAGAAAATAAAATAATAATGGGAATGCATCTCAATGAGGTGGCTGGGCTTCTTTAACTGGTTCATGTAACTGTGGCTAAATACCATTTATTGTTGAAATGAGGGAGGTTAAGCATTAATCTATATTTTATTAGTCTGTCTGATTAATCTTCACTAAACACTGTTTTCTGGTTCGCTTATAATGACTCATTATCTACTATACAATGCTTATATTTCCAAGTCTCAGTTTTTAAAAAGACTTTTCTGGTCTTACTCTTTCTATTGATCATTATCTCCTACCACTTTCTACTAAGAACTCTGTTCCAGTCACGCTTCCTCCTTGTCCCCTCCAAATACGAGGCAACTACGTAGTGCTTTCCCTCCATCCTGCAGCACTCCACCTCCCTAAGTGTCTTCTGTCCAGGACGTATCCCTCCCTCTGCAAAATCACCCTGGCTGCAACCATCCTTTCCCAGTCTTGCTCATGCTTTCTTTCTCCTGTCCTTCACACGCGTTTTAGAGTTTTACTACACATTCTTTTCTTCTATAAGGATTCCATGTCTTGTCAACCACACCATAATTTGTTCCTATTATTAGTTTTCCGTGAGAAGTGCCTATGATCTTTTCAATAAGCCCAGAAAGGTTTCTCAACCCAGAGGAAATATATCAGAAGTATAACTAACAGTTTTCGAGTTTATAACATGAGTTTTCATTTTCAGTGATGTTGAAAACAGGCATAGCTGTCCTTTTGTGATGGCAGGAAGCCTACAGATCAAACATCAGGAAGAGTATATTTGTAAGAATGAAAAGGAAATACTTTGTAGTTTATTAAGAGCTTCAATTTGTCCTACTTAAGGGATTTTTTCACCCTCCAGATGCACTAATCAAGATTTGGAATTTCCTGGAGGGCGGCAAATCTTATAATTCCAGATTTCCATGAAACTCAAGGTTGAGCTTCAGCTGAGCCACTCCCTGGCCCTATGACTATGCAGGAATTAAGAGCCTGCATCTGTGGCTCATGTTCTCAGCAGGCCCCCTGACAAATTCAGTGGCCCTGCTTTCCATAAGGGTGCGGATGCACTACCTGTAGGCTGCGGAGCAGGTGTCCTTGTACTCCTGGAGCTTCACACACACCATGTGGAGGAACTGATCTGAATACGCACTCAAGTCACGCATCAGGTTTATGAGGTCTTGCACTGTCTTCTCCACAATGATAGTGCTCTGGAAATGAAGAAAACAAAAAAGAGGTCATGGAAGCTCATGAGTTTTACGTACTCAAGTAATGTGTAAGACAAAGAAGGACAAATGAAATAATGCGGTAATTCATGATACCTGAGCTTCCCTGAGGCTGTGACATTTAAACACATGGACTAAAATCAATAACAAAGTAAGCGTCTCACATACTGCAGGTCTTCCACAGACCTGAGAAAGTATTTTCTCTGGAATGCCATAGGATAAGGATTTTCAAATTGGTATTGTCATGGAATTCTTGACATCCACAAGATATCTCTTTGGCTTTAAGACAGAAAATCCATATTCAGAGCCTGATTTACAACCTCCATGGCTCTACTTTGAGAGTAGAGACCTATGACAGCAGCACAAAGAAAAAGTCTTCCACGATTTATTTTGAAAGTTTCAAAACAATCTATTAAGAATAACAACATTTGCATCGTCTCAAAGCTGTGTCTTCACACACACAGCTACCATGAACATTTGAGGGTTCTTACAAGTGCAAGGTGACCTTGTACTCCTGGAGCGTCACACACACCATGCTTTAGCATTTGATCCTCTCAACACCCCTGTCCATCACCCCCAATCACCCCCACTCAAAAGATGAGCAAAGAGAGTGAGATGAAGTCAACAAAGCAAGGGCTCCAGGCCTTCTCTTCTCATGACACCATTCGGTCTCAGTGCTAGGCCTGCCTGCTGCTCAGTCATTTTCCCGCTTTCTGTTATTGTAACAAACAACTGAGATAATCAACTTAAAAAGAGGAAAGGTTTACTTTGGCTCACAGTTTGGAGGCTCTGTTGCTTAGAACTACGGCAAGGGCATCATGGCAGCTCATCTTACGGCCAGAAGCAAAAAAGAGGAGGAGGAAAGGTCTGGGGTTCCACCATCTCCCTCAAGGGCATGACCCCGGTGGCCTGAAGACCCAGTAGGCCCCACTTTTAGTGATTCTCCAACCTCCCAACAGTGCCACTCTGGGGAACAAGCCTTTAACATAACACATGAGCCTCTGGGGACAAATCCAGATTATAACAATATCATTGTCACACTGTAGAAGCAGGATCCAGACTCAGACATATTTTAAAACTGAATTAAAGAACTATCGAAAGAGAAAAATAATAAGCCCATCTTGAAGCCAGACAGATAGTACCGTGTAACAAATCAGTGCTATATCAGAAAAGAGGCATATTCAACAAGCTCGAACTCTTTGATTAAGAAAACAACTGAGTTGCTAAAACCATTAGTTCATGTCTCTTTCAAAAGGAGCAGAATTATACTGGAGTAAATATTAATCACATGCTTAGCAGCCTGGAATCCTTTGGTCAATACAAGTGTGGTGAACATTTATTTATATAAAATCACATAGGCTACAGCAGACTTAGCCATAAAAGTAAACATTAAAAAAACATTTTTCCAGTCTGACAGTAACCTAGGAAGGAATCAAAAGCATTTTATTATGTTTAAGTACAGACTATGGGATAAAGGGTTTGGGATAATTTTTTTTTTAAAATAAAGAATGGATGAAAATGTGCAGCTTTTCTGAACACAAAGGAGGATTAGCTTGAACTATACTTCCATTTGCATGCTTATTCAAGATGATTTGGGTGTAGAGGTTCTGTCTTTTTGTCCCCTTCCCCTCCCATTTCCATCTTCAGTACAATAATTTGAAGGAGAGAGGGAAGGGGCAGTTACATTCTGTACAGCAAACCTCATAGGAAACCAAATTACAGTCTCTGTAGAATCCCCACAAGTTCAACTTCCTTTTCTGTATTGATTTTAAGATTAAAGCACTGCAGTTTCACCCCGATCCATAATCCCATTCCTCTGTATTTGTGTGTGAGTGACAGGAATTGATTGTGCCTGGCTACATGTCCCCATGCGTAGAAGCATCTAAAATCCTCATCCTGATTCAGAACACAGGATATCCTACAACATGAGGACAGCAATTAATAAAGGAGAGAGGAGTTCAGCCATCCTAACAGAGCTGCTTAAAGTTTAAAGCACTGCAGGCAGGGTGAGCATGGGGAGACTACTTCAATTATTAGGAGAAAGGGCCTGGTTCCCTTCCTACACTATTGATAGTCATGTCTGGGGTGGCCTGGGTGGAGAAAGGGCCTGGTTCCCTTGCCACACTATTGATAGTCATGTCTGGGGTAGTGTGGGTAGCCCCTTCTTTCCTATGATTCAGTTTAGTACTCTGATAATCAAGGATAATTTGATTGCTCTCATGAGTTAATGTACTCAATTTGCCCATCATTACATTACCTTGACAATGGCTGAACAACAGTGTAATGGTTCTCAGCCCTCTCCGGTGTGTGTGGCCTTCTCAACTAGACTGCCAAGATCTCAGGTGGGATCTCAGGTGGCATTCACTTTTCCTTTCTGACCAACTCCCAATGTTCCCTTTCTCCACTTGCTTAGAATTTCTCAGGACTATTCATAAAAGAATGCTAATGAACATCTCTGAACGTCACATACGAAGGATGTTTGATACAGACGCCTTTGCATTTTGAAACCTCTCTGGGTGAAGTAGGTTGGACTGTATTTCCTGCAGTGCATCTGGGTGACAAGAACTGTGCTGATGGCATCTGCAGGGGCAGGGGTGACACAAACACCTCTGCACATTCCCTGGAGGTTCAGGTTTGGGGGGTGAACAGGATGTACTGGCAGGGAGTGATCACAGTGGCATGGTTCAATTCTAATGGTTGTGCTCAGCACAGCACCTATGTGATGCTATATGATTATATACAATTTTCCAGCTATTTGGTTGGTTTCCCTTGTCATGGTAGCACTCTGGATAATCAATCACTACATTCTCTTCAAGGAAAATGACACTGCAGCTTGCAAAATGATGGGGATTTTTACGGGGAAAACGGTTTCCATTTTTCGAGAATTTATAACAATTTCCAAATCAGTGGCTCTGACAGATTAATGTGAAAACATTACATTTCTAACAAGGTTAATCCTGCTTTTATTTGTTTAATCTTTTTAGCATCACAAATGATTTATTGATCATTATTAATTTTGAGGTCTGCTAATGCAGAATATAAGGACCTTACCATAATAAGTAAAATCCTGACTTTATTCATTATAATTTCTATTACACATATTACAAGTGATTAATAATTGTTTAGCAACAACTCAATTCACATCTCCTGCACGTTATTAGCAGGTAACAAGGTCTAGGCATGATAAAAAAGGAGGGGAACAATAATCCCAGGACAATTGATACAATAAAAAATTGTTACGAAAAAATAACCAACCAAAGTTTATTACTGGGATTACAACAGCAATTTGAAGTAAGAGGTGAACAGATAAGAAACAGCTGCTTGGTCTTGCACATTTAAAAAATACCATGAATGGCTGAGGGTGGAGCTCAGGGGTGGAGCACTTGCAGGGCATGTGACCCCTGGCACCACTAACACAAACATCGTGGATGGAGATGATCTGAGATCCAGTCCGATGTTTGTCAAAATGGGCCTCTACAGCATGATACTAATACTATAGAAAACTGACTCCAAGTTCAAATAATTTGGAAAATGGTGAGTTAAACAAAACTGAAGTGGGTTCTCTACTGGAAGATGTGCTTGAGATGCAGAGAGAGACCTGGTAGTGACACAGAGAAGTCAGGTCTGTTCCTTCTGCATCCACCCCCTGTCCAGTGCTCCAGGACACTTAGGCCCCGGCTCTGCCCACCTCCTGCTTTCTTTCCATCTATGGAGCTTGAGCTCTCCTTGCTCTAACTGCACTTGGTCACTAGTAGCTGGTTGCTTGCCCCAGGCTAATCGCTGCCTCTGCCTTGGAGCCTCCCGATCTCTGTGCCTGGAATGGTCTTCCTACCTCATGACTCACATCTTTGAGGAGTCACTGTGTGGGTGACTGTGGGTTCTGTGCTGCCAGAACTTCCTGGCTAAATAATTTTAGCCTCAGCTCTAATGGGGGTATGATAACCACTGGCTCACTTGGCTGTCTCTTCCACATACTGCAAATTCTTTTTGACCAGTGACTATCTAGTTAGATATCTGACAGGCACTCAACCAGTGTTTATTAAATAACTTAATGCAGTATGCATTCAGAAGAGGGTGAAGAGAGACACAAAATACAGTTATCATGCTCGGTAACGGGTCAGGAACCTGAGCTGGTAGATGGACCGCAGCATACTTACTGCAGTATCATCACATTTCCAAGGCCCCAAGGACTGAACAATTATTGTGCCTAAAGGTCTTAGATATGTCTGCAAAAAATACACCTAATTTCATCTGATTATCTTAGTTTCTATAACACAGCTCGTGTATACATAAAACAAAATGGGTTAGTTAAAGATTTAAAAATAAATTCACAATTTAGATAAAAAAATACCCTAACAAAACAACTTGGGTTTGGAGAATGCTATCTCTACATGCGCTGTTTTAGCTCCCGTGCAGCGGTGGTTCAGAGATGATGAAAGAACCTAGGATTCTGGGGAGCTGCTTTAGGAAGAACTGGAAAGAAAACACGGTGAGAGAAATCCACTTATCACTTCAGACACACCCATCCTCCCCATGGAACAGCAAGTTCCGGAAAGGGGGGTTTCACAAGTGCTTGAAGATGACAGTAACGGGACTTTACTGCGGCGTATTCAATGACACATTAGCAAAATGCACTACACCATGCTTTCTTTCCAGTTATTATCAGCAATAAGTAGTAGCAGACTACTAAACAATGATAATGCCTATAAAAACATCAGTGACGAAGCCAAAAGGAATCTGCTTTCTGGTTTTTGGTCCACGTTGTGATTTGTGTGATATTCAAACTGATCTGAAAGGGTCTGCTCCTTTACTAAGCCAGCTGGTAAACGGCATTGCAACCAGAGTTGGAGCCTGCTAATTTCCCCTGCTATTCCACCTCTAAACAATCTTTTAAAAAGTTGTATCTCCCACTGCAATGTGTGCTTCTGTTCATCAAAAGACAAAAACAAACATTTGTAACAGTTTTCTTTTAATGGCCAAAAGGAAAAGTAATTCTGAGGTCTATCAATAGGTGTGAGCCAATAAATTGTGATATATTCATCCAATGGAATATTGCAGTGTGATGAAAAAGGACAAATACTGTGACACACAATAACATGGATGAACCACACAGAACTTATGCTTAAAGTGGACAGGCAAAAGTAGTACAGCTGAAGGACTCAGTTATTATTGTAGTTTACAATCTGGCAAAAGAAATCTCTGGTCAGAAGTCAGAACAGTGGTTCCCCTTGGAGGAAACATGGTATTAATGGGGAAGGAGAGACACTTTTAGGTGCTGGAACTATCCTGACTGGGTAGCTATTTCTGTTCCTTCTTTGTTATAACATTTTGCATGCTTTTACTTGGTTTCTCACTGGTCCATAAGATTCCTGAAGAAAGGGAGAATGCTACAGGACTTGGCATGTAACGGTCACTCTGCAGAGGTTTCTTAACTGAATGAACAAGGTTAAGCACAATGTATTTAAAGATCAATTCATCACCTATCAGAAGAAGGAGGACAAAGGATGAAAAGGTCACTGAAGCTATGCTCTGGTGTTCAGTTCCCAAAGAAAACCTTAGGTGGAGCTCCAAATCCGGAAATAACTCAAATAACAGTAGAATGGGCAGTTTCCTCCAGGTAGATACAGGGCAATGCAAAATACCAATCTAGAGGCGCACACAGAGTTCTTACGGATGAACACCGCAGGCACGATGCTGAAACGTTCATCACAAAAGATGACAAGTGCAGTTTGCTTCCACTTGCGTGAAGCTCAGGAATGGCCAAGGGAGTCCATGGTGACAGAAGTCAGAACAGCAGTAATTGTTGGTGGGTGAGGGGAGAAACTGACAAGGAAGGGCACCTGTTGGTGGGCACAGAAGGTGCATGCTAAACCTCAAATTTAAATAGCTCCTCGCTAACCATAGCAAATAGGCACAGCTTTAGATACTGTTAAGAATACCAGCTGCGAGAAAAGTTAGCCAAACCCAGAGTCCCTCATTTGTGGAGGCTGCAGCTAAAGCCAGGCTTGGATGAAAGGTCGTCAAACTCATGTGTCAAACCCTGCAAAGCGAAAAAACACCTAATCCTGGGCAACCACAGACATGTGGGG